>OX418221.1:49874440-49938580 GCA_948455865.1 Conomelus anceps
ATGCGACAGAACAAGCTAAAATGTAATTAAAATACAAGTAAGAAATTCTACAAGATTTTACAGTGCCTACAAGTTAGTACAATATTAGTTTGTACTTTAATGCAAAACAGGTCTGGTTTTTCACAGAGTACAGTAGCTAAACTTAAACTACAGGGCTGGCCTAACCTTCACTTTCATTGCAATGGCAAGCATTCAGTTCGGCAGATTGAGTAAGGTCGTGTCCCAACTTCTTCTACATAGGAGAGGATATCCGAGGAGACCGTTTCACACGAGTCACTCCTATTTTGGCTTTATTACGATCCAATGAATGCACTCACACACTGACACCGGCTGACCGTGTGACGCCTGGCTTTCCGGTATTTTTGCAAGTGTGTGTGTGTATTATATTTTTCGCCACACTAGGACGTAATGAGCAGTTTTTCGTGCGTCATATGGAGGCCGAAAGTGTTTGATTTCCGACGAGGTCTGTAAACGTTTACCGCCCTAGGGCGGAAAAGAAAATGACCTTGAATGACAGCTGATCGTGTCTCTGGATACAGCAGTCATGATTGTAAAAATGAATCCTTCCAACTTTTATGTAAAACAAAAAGATTTAAACCATCAATAAATGTTTATTTTTTATAATTTAATATGTACGTAGTATTTAAAATGTCAAAAATGATCACTTTTTATAACTTAATATGTAATATTTTGTAGTTTTGATATCAAACAATAGAACCTTTTTATTCAACCTACAGAGCTCTGGGTGGGAATTTTGTGAACTACTACAACTGTTGCTAACCTCTCTGGTTGGTTAGGTTTTTTGTTTTTAGGAATTTTGTCTACTACTGCAACTGTTGGTAAAGATTACTGATGGTATAGAAAGGTTAGTTGGTTAGGTTTTTGGTTTTTTATGCAGGTTTTGAATCAGGAACAGGAATAACAACAAAAAACCTAACCAACTAACCTTTTGGCGTACAGTTGTAGTAGTTGACAAAATGCCCACCCAGAGCGCTGTAGGTTGTATAAAAAGGTGATAGCCGTTCCTTGTATTCTTGGCTTGCAAGTACCATAGCCTTAAAATTACGCTTTCAAAATTTCCAACTTAACATTGTTGTTTTGTTTTTTTTGTGTTGTGGCGAAAAATAGCGTTCGCAACACGGGCAAAAATGTTTTGCCGGCTCTCAAACGCTTCAAGTTCTCGACTTCTGCTCGAACTTGAAAACCGCGATCTCGAGCCGGCAAACACACATTTTCGGCCCTAGGTGCGAAATATACTATTACATACATGAACGAGGAGGCCTACTATTACTATACACACTGACAATACTTGAAATCCTTCCGGACCCAACATCCTCGCCTTATCTTGACCACAAGTCCTTTTAAAACATCATACATGATAGCTCACGAGCAATCAAGATGTAGGTATTACATTACACGAATTAACAAAATGTTTTGTAGCTATCCTATCAGATTTCGATTTTACAAATTCCTTCTTTTTTTTGAGGATGAAGCCCACATAGGTCTTAGACCTGTGCGTGAGTAATGAGTTGGATGAAGGTGATTGATGAGTAGGACCTACAGTTTTAGGTGGGTTCCGAACCACCGGGAAGTGATTTTACAGCAGAGAACAGTGTCTTTTTTCTAACCGGTCACCGTTACAAACAGGACCTACGAGAACGCAGCTTATCTTTATCTGATTGAACAGATACCTGCTACGGCTCGCTGCTATCACTTCCCAGTGATATTTTTCAAATTTAAATTTAAAAAATTCCCCTTACAAAAAGTGCCCAGGAGAACGCAGCTTATCTCTGATTGAACAGATACCTGCTACGGCTCACGGCTTTTTGAAGATAAGTTGATTATGTTTGATTTTGTAAATTGTTGATTTAATTTGATTTTTTTTTAATTGAATTTGTATTTGTACTTCTATGACACTTTTTCGCTTGATATTTCAACATAAATAACCAGTATACCATAAAATTCACCAGTAAAGTAATATAAAAATTATTTAAAGATGTACTATTTTTTTGTTGTAGGCATATACAGTAATTATACGTAGTACATACCCTACGTATGTACCATATACAGGGTGTTTCGGAACTCTCTACCAATACTTCTAGGCAAGGTTCCTGGACCACTAACAAAAGTAAATCTCATTATAAAATTTTTCTAAAGTCCCCAGTTACTCACACAGCCGCCATTTTGTTTTTTCACACATTACTTTTTTATTCAAACACCATTGAACGTATAATTTTGAAATTTTGCATACAGCTTTATAGCAATTAAATAATCTTAAGAAAATTAATAAAAATTTTCCGACATTAAAAAAACAAAATGGCGGCAATTTAAAATCTTTGAACAGGATTAAATTAATAATGGCTAATGGTATCAAAATTTGACTAGAATAACTTTTTTTAGATATTTTTATTGCAAATCTAACGATACCTCATTTTTCAAGATTGGCCAACAATTAACAGAAGAGATAAGCTACTTTTTAGGGTGTGCGGTGGTTGGAAGCGGGTTGCAGTTCTTTAAACTGTCATTGCAAGGCTTTCATTCTCATGGTTATTTATTCTTTGAAATTATCTATGGTAAATGAACTTTCATTTTATTCTTTGTTTGTAAGTTATTCCTTGTTTGTTCGTAAAACTGCAACCACCGCATACCCTAAAAATTAGCATATCTATGTTAATTGAATTGTTGACCAATATTGAAAAATGAGGTATAATAAATATCATAATACGGTTAGCACTACAGAACTTATATTTTCATAATGATATTTATACTTGATATTTTATACTAGCTTACTTCATATATTTTTTATATTTTATACTAGCAGGTTGTCCAATTCTATTGAATCGGGACTTCTAGAACTAGACATAACTTATTTACAGATTAATAAAATCATTTTTTTCTTCTCTCGCTAGAGTTTCGTCAACAGGACAGCAGCAACAAGTTTACATAATAGATATTACAATTTTTTTTAAATTTCATATTCTAAATAGCTCAGTAAATTCTAGAGTCAAACAGTAGAAGAATCAAAATTAAAAACAAAACAACCATCTTCCAAAATAGTTATTTGACAACCGAACACCAGGAACGAAAATATTCAAAGTATTTAATTAACTTCCTAATATTGTGGTAAGAGTGCGGTTGAAGATCTTAATTTGAATTACAATTTTGATCGCTAGTAGAAAATCATTGTTAAGTTTGTTTGTTTATTTTTTTGGATAATGACAAATTACAATAATTATACAACTGAGATTTCACTCGGCATAAAACTTTCACCTTTTTCAGATATGCCGATAAATCACAATAAACCCAACACTGGTGTCGGGAGATTATTATGTTGATTGTTGGCTTAGCCTTAGATAAATTGAATGATACAACAGCACTAATCAAGTTATCAAAACCGCGAGTAAATAGAAAACCGCTAGAAAGTATAATAAAAGATTTTTTGAGTGCGGTTCCAAAACTAACGAATTGCGTATTTTGGAAGCTGAACGACAATGATTGGCACTTTCTTTTATTATTAACACCTTTTATTGCATTTTTAACGCAACCAGCGAACTGAACAACGGCAATCATCTGCTTAATAGGGTATTTGAATAGCGTCACGATATAATAACGTTAACGTTAACGTACGGAAATTTGATATCTGTCATGCCCACAGATCTGAATACTAATGTGTTTCTATGATTTCTGCTATATGTTTTAACACATTATAGATGAAGACTGTACAAGGCTTATACTATTAAGGCTGAGCACAGGGTTTTGGTAATATTGTTTTCGAAGTTTCTTGTATTGGATATTATTAAGACATCGAGATGTTATCTATTGCTGTGAGGAAAATTTTTTTCCTCAATTATTTTGTGAAATACGGGGGTTCAAAGTTGAAAATTTTTGGATTTTGTGGGCAATTAAGCTCTTTTACGAGTTGTATTAAACTCTTGATAAATTTTCTATAACTAAAAGGCACCCAAGAAATAAAATGAAATTTTAAATTTCAATCTAACAAATAATTTTTTTTTTAATCTTAAAAACTTAGTTTTTCAAAAATTTATTTCTTAGTTTGAAATAAAATGTCATTTTATTCCTTGAGTTGTCTTTTAGTTATAGAAAATTCATCAGAAGTATAATATAACTCGTAGAACAAATCAATTGCCCCCCCCCCCCCCCCAAAAACAATTTCAACTCTGAACCCCCATAGTTATCCAAATTAATAGAAGAAAAAAATTTTCCCTCACAGCAATAGATAATATTACGAAGTCCTAATAATATTCAATACTTTTTCGAATCAAAAGTTTCTATAAAAATTTAATATTATTAACTATTTTTAACTGTTTTTAGTGTTTCGTTTCGTATGAACTTTTAAATTAATAGTGGTCAAGTGAGAAAATTCATTTTATTATTTTTCGAGTGAAGGTTTTCAGCATATTTTAAATTTTTATTCTGTTTTAACCTCAATGTTTTGGACAATGTAACATATCAAAATTTGTGAAGGGAGCAGTTTTGGACCTGAGTCTGTTGCACCTTCACACTCGTTGTAAATTTGTCACAATAAATAAATAAATACAATAAACTTCGAAAAAAAATTATGACCAAAAACCCTGCGCACAGCCTTAAATTTTTAAGGTTTTTAAGCATGTGCAGTGAGCCAACTTAAATTCTTTTTTGATTGATTGATGAATAATAAATAGGTAAGTATTATGACATTCCTTGCGTATTTTGCTTTGGTGGTGGTGTGATTGACATCTATAATGAATAAGAACCGATGTTGTCACAAAACGACATTTATTATGCAAAAAAGAGATACCATAGTTTAGGCAGTTACGCCATTCTCAAAGTCGATGAAACTGAAACGCAGTTCGATCTAGATTGGTGAATGTGTAACTGCTAAAAATATATCAAGCTATCTTTTTTTAAATATTGCACGTAATAAAGATGAATAAAATATTTTTTAGATTGTTTTTCAATGTTGAAGCAGCATGCCTTTTTTTGTTGATGATGCCCACATGAAAGTAGACTTTTGCGTGGTTTGAACAGATGAATGATGAGACAAAATAAACCATGTTGAACAGGAATCGACCCCGTGACCAAAGGAGTAGCAGAAGGCAGGCATATATAAATGCATCAACTGATTACATCACTGAGACAGTCTTATTATTAGTTGAATTCGTAGAGACAAAATAATGTTGGAAACAAACATTTCTATAACTAACTCTCTCAACTCCTAAAACTCTCCAATAAGAAAAATGTTTCACGGTTGCTTGAGGCTCCAAACTGCAATATTTTTATTGTAAAAATGTATATTTTGAGTTATGGAATGTGAATTTTAACAGATATGGTATAATTTCATAGTAGCATAGAAAAAGCATTCGAACGTTATGGCCCTTAACAGTAGTCATTTTGAAACTTCCCAAATATTTTCTTTGAAGTGGGGAAGGTGATATTGTGGAAGATATCCATAATGAATAATAAGACTTGAAGTTGAAAACAGTGAGATGCCTCACTGTTAATAAATGTGGTTGTGACAACTTCGTCTTATTATTCATTCCCAAAAATTCTTCCGATTTTAAAAATTAAGACTGAAACCTTAATATTCTTATTCTAAAAATTTGTTTTTACAGTCACATTTTAACAAAAATATCAAAACTTTCATAGCAGTAGTTTTCAAACTTCCTGAATTCTCTCTCGATATCAAAAATGAACTCTAAAACCTGAGACACAGAAATCAATGCAGAACATAAATATAACCATGGATAAGAGAAGCTTACGTTTAATGATCCTACTTCAAGGTGCTCTAATAACTAACCAACCAGGGGCCAACAAGACCCTTCACAAAAAATGGCACCCTCGAAATGAATAGCTCAACGGGGGACCACATTTTACACTACAAGACAGCCAACCCACCCTTTCTAAGCCCTTAACAAAGGGAGAAACAAGTCCCTTTTCCCAGAGACAACCCTGTGGCTCCCCATTCGGTAGTGGGTAAGCTCAGGGATCTGGAAAACAAATAGCTCTACTCCCATTCGGTCCACGTAGCAACATTAGTTAATAACAGGATATTGGTTAATTAAGTATGGGCCTAAGGTGCATTGTGATTTTCACAGGGACTTCCGGTGTACCTTCTTCACATAAAAAAATATATAGAGGTCTGGGAGGATATAATCAGCTGGTGTTGGTTATCTAAGGGTGCGTGCGCAGTAAAGCATCCAATACTCAATGATAATCACCATCGCAAAAATAAAAAAATCCCAAAATCCATGTAGGATGCATGCGAAGTGATAACCGCGTGCCGTAGCAGGTATCTGTTCAATCAGAGATAAGCTACGAAACACCTGGACGCTCTTTGTAAGGGTGACCGATTGGATTGGCCAGCAAAAAAGACTCAGTTCTCTGCTGTAAAATCACTTCCCGGTGGTTCGGAACCTACCTAAAACTGTAGGTCCAACTTATCAATCACCATCATCCAATTTATCACCCACGTACAGGTCTCAGACCTATGTGGGCTTCATCCTCCGAAAAAAAATGCACAGTGGAGCATTTATCGCCATCTTAAAATCAAACACATGCTGTATAATAGTGGTATTCATGCTGCTCCAGTCTGTCATACTCTATTCCACATCCTGTGTTTGGTTTTAAGACGGCGATAAATGCTCCACTGTGCAAGCACCCTTACATTGGATTTATCCAAACACTAATAATGAAGATCACATCAATTTAACTATCTGTGATACTACACGTATAAAACCGCGTTTACACCAAAGTTTCTCTTATCAAATTTAGAGCAACAAGTGGAAAACTTGTTCCTTCTTTCTTTCTACTGTTCTTCTTCCTTTCTTTTCACCTTCTCTTTCTACTGTTCTTCCTCCTTCTTTTTTCTTTTCACCTTCTCTTTCTACTGTTCTTCCTTCTCTTTCTTTTTACTGTTCTTCTTCTTTTTTACCTTCTGTTTCTTTCTACTGTTCTTCTTCCATCTTTTTCTTTCTACTATTCTTCTTCCTTTCTACTGTTCTTCCTTTCTTTTTAACGTTCTTCTTCCTTACTTTTTACCTTCTCTTTCTACTGTTCTTCTTTTCTTTTTACCTTCTCTTTCTACTGTTCTTCTTCCTTCTCTTTCTTTCTACTTACTACTCTTCTTCCTTTCTTTTACCTTCTCTTTCTATACTTCTTCTTTTCTTTTTACCTTCTCTTTCTACTGTTCTTCTTCCTTCTCTTTCTTTCTACTTACTACTCTTCTTTTTACCTTCTCTTTCTACTGTTCTTCTTCCTTCTCTTTCTTTCTACTTACTTCTCTTCTTCCTTTCTTTTACCTTCTCTTTCTACTGTTCTTCTTCCTTCTCTTTCTTTTTACTTACTACTCTTCTTCCTTTCTTTTACCTTCTCTTCCTTCTCTTCTTCTTCCTTCTCTTTCTTTCTATTGTTCTTCTTCCTTCCGAATTTCCTTATTCCAATTCGGTTTAAGATTGTTTGGGTTATTATAGTAGTAATCAATAACACATCAATATTTTTAATATACTGTAAATTTATTATTGTATACATTGCAATATACAGAGTGTTTCGGAACTCTCTACCAATACTTCGGCAAGTGTTGGAATAGTTTTGATGTCTTGCCGAATATCTAGAGCTCCCAGTTTTTGCCAAAAAAAAGTGGTTCAGTAGAGTTTGTTAAGTCGTGTTTTACATCCAAGTGACAAGCAAAGCGAGTTCTATTGGTGTGTAAGTTTTCATGCGAATCGTTCAAAGGTAAACGAAGTTATGAGAACTTTTGTGCTTAGTTAAGTTTCCTTATGCTTTTAGCATACGGAGGCTAGTTCAGTGGAAATAAAACGCTATAGCAGCCCAGAGGTTTGATGGTTTTTCATGTAGTTTTTGTGACAATAGTCGAGTATTTGTGGAAATTTGAATGTGCAGTCGAAATTTTTATCCTATTACTTATGGGGCCAATATAAACCCTTCAAGTTTAAAATATTATATATGATCATCTTGAGCCGGTAGTTATAATAGTGTAGTAGGAAGAAAAAACGACAGTAGCCAATTGCCTAAAAGAATCAGAGTATCAAAATGCAAGCTTGCTTTTTGATGTTCTAAATTGAACTATAGGAAGAACACTTTCTACTATCGCAAATGAATGGAGTGAATGATCAATTTTTGTTTAGTAAATAGAAACTCAATATTATTCGACTTGTTAGTAAATAGACATTGATTTGATAATTATGAATATATGACTGAGTGCCTATAGGTATAGTGGATCTATTTTGCTTGCAAGCACGCACTCGCAGGGTGTTGCCACGGGGCTATAGCCGTGTTATAGTCCAGGTGGTAGGACTGTGTGAAGGGCAGCCACCCCTTTTGCTCATCTGAGTACTGGGGCAGGTTGGGTTTGTACCGGGTGCAGCTTGCCTAGTTTACAGCTTACAGAGTGGTTCTACTACATAAATGCCGCTGGTGTTATTGTTCCCAGGACATCGTTACCTCGGGCCAGGGAACCCCATTAACAACGGCGAACCTGTGGATAGTGACGATAGGATTGCTCAAACTCATGACCTAGCTTATCACTACGCTGTTTGTGCAGAGGATATCAGACAAGCTGACAGGGAGGCGATTCGTGATTTCTACAGAGACTGTGTAGCAAATAGGAATTATCATAGTGCTGTAGGTGCTGCTGGAATTGGCATTAAGTACGTAGTGGAATCGGCAGTGGGGGTTCTGTACCCTTCTGATGAACGCAGCATGTACAGAAACGAATATGTCCCTCTCAATGAAGAGGAGCAACGAGAAAGCATCGCCAGGATCATGGAACAGAACATGGGACTACCATCAGCAAGACAGGATGAAGAGGACAATTTAGTGGCAACCATGAGTGGAATAGGACTCCAGCTGATCAATGGAGGTGATGCAGAAGCAGTCAGAGAGAGGAACAAAACAGTGGAATGGAAAGAGCGTACAAAGTCAAGAGCTATGGAGTACAAGTCATATGCAAACCAACGGACAAAGAAGGCTGTAAACGAAGAGGAAAGAATTAATAAGATGTGGGCAGATATGGAGGCTCAGGAGGAACAACAGAGGAAAAGGAAGTTGCAAAAAGAAGTAGAACTGGCAAAACACCTGGAAAGTTGCAGTAATAGCAGCACAGGGACTGTGAGAAGAGATTTGAGAATGCCTGGTGCCTTTGTAATTAACACTGACAAGCTGGAAGGAGACAAGAGTGAGGCAGCTAGAGCAATACTGATGCTGTTGAAGGATCAAAAGAGGAGACAAGAGGTCTATAACAGGGAGCATGACAGGAAGTACAACACAACGGAAGTGAATGAGTTTCGACTGGTAGGAGGAGCACCTGATGATGAAGAAGAGGGAAATGCCAATGGTGATGACGAGGAGGGAAACGAAGTAAGGAAAATGTCTGAAGAGGATAAGGAAGCAGTGGAACTGAGGAAAGTAGAGCCACTGGATGCTTTGTCAGCAATCACTGCTCAATTAAAAACATGGATAGACAAGACAATCATGGATAAAGCTAAAAAGAGGGCTGTAAATCTGTTCCAAGGAGTGACTTTGGTTGACCACCTAGTGTCGACAACAAAGAGGCTGGAGGAACAACAAGGAAAGATATTCCCGCAGGACATAATGGCCTCTCTAAGAAACATTGTTAGGGAGGAAGTACAAGAAGCCATGCAGACCGAGCAGAGGCCATCTACACGCAAATCCTTTGCTGAAACTGTTCGAGGACCAAAACTTAATATACCTCATGTGCCAAGTGTCCATAAGATCCCAAAATCAGTGGAAAATATTGTTCTTGTCTACCCGGGGAAGAATGCAGAAGGGAAGCCAGTTTGGAATTCCAATGTGACCAAGCAGAAATTGGTAGAAGCAATCAATCCAGCAGATGAGTTCATCCAGGTTAGGAATGTCAGAAGGATTCGAAATGGAGGTGTGCTTGTAGAAACAAAAGACAGGACTTCGGCAGTGAAGGTGGCGGCGGCCCCTGGTCTGAGACAGAGTGGTCTGGTGGTAGGTAAGTTTAAGAAGAGCCTGCCTAAAGTTATGGTCTATGGTATACCAGGCGATAAGACAGACGAGGAGGTAGTAGATTGCATTTTGAAACAAAATAGAGAGGACAGAGGAGAAGATGAGGCTTTCAAGAAAGGTTTCAAGAAAGTGAAGTCCATAAAAGCAAGGAATGAGAATGAGTGTCACTGGGTAGTGGAGTGTGCTCCTGAAGTGTGGAATTGGCTAAAGAGCAAAGAACGAGTTTATATTGAGTGGAATGCATGTCGTGTAAGGGATTATGCAGATGTAGCAAGGTGCTACAAATGTCAGGCCTATGGGCATGTTGCAAAATATTGTAACGAAAAAGTTACTTGTGGCCACTGCACAGAGGAGCACGAATACAAGGAATGCACAAAAAAGGAACTGCCAGCGAAATGTGGAGCATGTAAGAGGTTTGGCCAGAAGCATGACCACTCTGTACTAGACCGTGAATGTCCTGCATACCAGAAGGCAGTGAAGAACAGTGTTAGCAAAACCGACTATGGATGTTGAAGGGAATACACCGGTTTTGGGGACATACCAAATACTAGCCCAGAGGACTGAAATAAAAAGTGATGTATTTAATGATTTTGACAACCACAGTATTGTGATTGTACAACAGAATATCCGTAGTCTAAGATCCAATTTTGATGCTTTTACTTTACAATTAGATGTCTTAGATAGGAAACCTGATGTTATAATATTAACAGAGATCTGGGTGGATGATAGTGAGATTGGGAGATATTCCTTGCCTGAGTACACAGTTCATTCCAAATGTAATAACACAAATAGAGCAGGAGGAGTAGCAGTGTTTGTATCAGATCGACTCACTTGTGTTACTCTTGATGATTGCAATATGACAACAGCAGACTGCAAGCACTTACTGTTATCACTGTCTCATAACACCAAAATAGATCTACTAGCAATTTATAGATATCATAACTTTTCTGAAGATGTTTTTACTAGAGAGTTGATGGATTCTCTTAATCTTATCAAAAATCCAAATGTAATTATTAACGGTGACATAAACCTAAATATCCTTGAACAAAATCGTAATTCTGATAATTATTTGATTCAGTTAGCCAGTCTCGGAATGAAGTCTTTAATCAATACACCCACTAGAGTTACCAATGTTTCCCAAACTTGTATAGATCATATTTTCTATAGAGGTAAAATTGATAGTAAACTAGTTTACAGCTCCTGCGTCCTTCAGACTTCCATAACAGATCACTGGATGACTGTAGTTTGTATAGAAGCAGAAGATATTGAGAGCAATTCCAGAAATCTGTTTGAACATAAAAGAGTAAATGAGGCTAGATTTATATCTCTCATAAGGAATGTTGAATGGAGTGATGTATATATCTGTGACACAGTCTCTCATGCAGTTGAAAAATTTACTGCTAAAATAAAAAACTGTCTTGATGAATCATATAGAGTAGTAAGGAAGAAGAATAATGATAAAGGAATTTTAAAGCCATGGATTAACACAGAGCTTAAAAGAGAAATTGACAAGAAAAACCGATTGTATAAATTGAGTCGCCAACAGCCTGATAATATAGACCTTAAGCGTGAATATAACACGCAGAGGAACACTCTATTGAATAAATTAAGGTTTAGGAAAAAATCATACTACTCGGCTGAACTAGAAAGGAATTTAAATAATAGCAAAAAACAGTGGGCAATAATAAAAGACTTGACAGGTGAAAAAAAGAGATTGAGCAGAATAACACTGAAGGATGAGGCAGGATCCTTGAGAACGTGTGATAATGAAGTGGCTAACATGTTTAATAAATATTTTTGCACAATAGGAGATGCGCTGAGAGGAGAAATAGTGAGGGATAACAGTCTCATTAACGATGCATACAAGGTTTATGAAAACAACTTCCAAGATATCAATATCAGAGATTCAATTTTTTTCCACCCAACATCCAGGGACGAAATAATGCACATAATATCTGACTTGAGAAATAATAAAGCACCTGGCTATGACAATATCACCCCATCCCTAGTGAAGGCTATTGCAGAGTACATCATAGATGTTTTAGTATATATTTATAACTTAAGTTTAAGTACTGGAGAATTTCCCTCAGGTTTTAAAAAAGCAGTAGTAATCCCTTTATTTAAGAAAAATAGTAAGATGCAGGCCACAAACTATCGACCAATATCACTGTTGTCTATATTCTCTAAAATTTTGGAGAAAATTGTTAAAATGAGGGTTAACAATTTTCTAGAGCAGCATCATTTCTTCAGTAAGAAGCAATACGGATTTCAAAGTAAACTGAATACTGGATCAGCAATTACTGAGTTCATGTCGGAAGTGTTCAATGGTGTGAATGATGGGAAGTCATGTGCTGCAATATTTGTTGACGTCATGAAAGCATTTGATATGGTTGATCACAACATATTATTGAAGAAAATGTATCTAGCAGGAATTAGAGGTGTTGCACATGAATGGTTCAAGTCCTACCTGACTGGAAGATTGCAACAAACTAAAGTAAATAACTCTCTTAGTGTTTGTGATGAACTGAAAATCGGCGTACCGCAGGGTTCTGTGTTGTCTGGTTTGCTTTTTTTAATTTACATCAATAGCTTATGTAACGGTGTGTTTAGAGGTAGCTTAGTGGCTTTTGCTGATGACACAGCGCTCTTCTACAAATTCAATACAATGGCCGAATTGCATGTTAATATGCAGAATGATGTGAATTCACTTAGATGGTGTTTCACCCGCAACATGATGGTAATGAGTCCTAAAACAAAATACGTCATATTTCAGCTTAGAAAAATAGCAAGCCTTACTGCACCTCTAAAGTATCACGGGATTGACTGCTCCCTTCAGGACGGTTGTGATTGCCAAGATCTGGAACAGGTTGAGTGCATGAAGTATCTTGGTGTATGGGTGGATAGCAAGCTGAGTTGGAAGAGTCATATAGCTTATTTGAAGGGTAAGCTAGTGAAATATATAAGGATTTTCTACCTCCTAAGGACGGTTTGCAATAAGGAGTTGATGAGAAAAATTTACTTTGCACTCATCAATTCACATTATGACTACGGATTGGAAGTTTGGGGGGAGCATACAACTCTGTGTTGCACCCACTTACTATTCTGCAGAAGGCTTTTGTTCGAATAATTTCTCACCAAGCACGTACAGTGCATTCTGCGCCAATTTTTAAAGAACTGAGAATCCTGCCCCTTAGATATTTATATATTTACAAAGCATTGAAATTGTACTACGATAGAAGTGGGGAAATGCGACTGTTTGACGCCCGCAGAGTTGCAAGAAATCAATTGAATGTGATTGTTCCAAGGCCTCACCTGACCATTTTCAAAAGATTTTATTTATATCTGGCACCTTCGTTTTTTAATCTACTCCCAGACAGGTTGAAGGAGTGTAGGATAAAGGCTTCATTCTGTAGACAACTACGTAATCACCTTGCACAGCAAGATGATGTAACAAGATATTTTAACAGCATAACATGAATTATATTTAGTAGAAATATAGGTTACTTGTGCATGTGGGAATGTTGATGTTAAAGTCACTTATCCGAAAGAGTTTTAGTTTTTGTTCCATGTTGTCTTTGTATCTGACTGTTCAAGTATATTTTCAATGATTGGAGTTTGAATAGAATTTGGTCCCATACATTGTCTTTTACATTTATGGGGTCTCTAATATTTGTCACATTCATGTTTTAGATAGGGTTAATAGTGGGTCAAGAAGTGGAATTCTGTTTGCGGTTAAAAGTTGTCAGCTTATTCTAGACGCGGCTTTTAAGTCGAAAAGTGGGAGCCTCAGCTGATTCAGGAGTATTTCTTTGATGTTTTTATATTTAATTTTATTTCATTTTTCTTTGTTTTTTCTTTGTTTTCCCCCCCCCCCCTCTTACCCTAACAGGTTCTGTAACCTTTGGGATTTTGTTATCCAGTTAAATGTTTTTGTATTTATTTTAAATAGAATTTTATTTTAGAAGTTGGATTTTTGTAATATAATGTATAGGAATTTAGTATTTGTTGTGAATTGTTGTATTTTCTGGATAATAAAATTGGAGTTTTTGAATTGAATTGAATTGAAAACTTCTAGGCAGTGTTTCTGGACCACTAACAATTGTAATAAAATTTTTCTAAAATCCCCACTTACTCACACAGCCGCCATTTTTATTTTTTCACTCATTATTTTTTCATTCGAACACCTCTGAATGCAATGTCGGTCGGGGGTGTCGGTCGGTCGGGGGGGGGGGGGGGGGGTGTCGGTCGGGAGGGGGTTCGGTCAGGGGGGGGGTGTCGGTCAGGAGGGCCTCCCTGGGGCCTGGGCAAGGTAGTCCGGGAGTCTTCCCCTAGGAAAATTTTGATAAATAGTCCCTCTAAAATCGTAAGCTTAAATCCATTCATTTTAGTCCACATTAAGGGAAATTTTTTATGTTGAGAGCTTGATTTGAGGCTTAAAAACAGTAATTTTACTTGAGTATTCATTAAAATGAAGTAAATAAATTTGTAACCCGGAATCCCCCCCCCCCCCCCAAATGATAGTAAGACTACAGCAGCAGCAGCAGTTACTGACGACTAAACTCACTAAACGGGCAACTTTAATCATAGCCTATATGAACACTCTTATAAACCAGTCACCAGCGACTAAAAAACTTTCCTAAGAGCAACTCAAGTTTGCGCTGCGTTGCTATCACCAGTTGCTTGCTGTAAGGTGTAAACGCGGCTTAAGGTTCGATTACAGGTTAGGTTTGACATTTCTATCCTTACCAATTCTAAGACCACGCAAGGGCTTGTGGGATACAAAATGGTACGTAAAAAAAGAAAATACCGATAAAAAAGTGGTACGTTAAACGCTACCACAAAACACAGCATGACCACAATTGTCGGAAGCAACATGCTGTGAAAGACCCTTTACAATTACCGTATTCTAAAATTGGAGGGTAGCCTACTCAACATACAACAGAATATACGGGTGGTCTGTCAGTGAATTACTACTTGAGTACACCACTACCAGACTATTTTTTTTTTTTTTTCTGATAGGCTGCTGACAAACTACACTACACACAATCATTAGTTGCTAGTATACAAGTCTATTCGTCTACACTGCCAGTAGATCTACTAGTCTACTACACTAATCGTTGAATTGGAAAACCTATGACGAAAAAGAAATTTAAAAAAGAAGATAGAGGAGGGGCGGTGGTGGAGTATGAGGAGGAGGAGAAGGGAAGAAAAAGGAGTGGATGGAGAAGAAGGAGATGGAGGAGTAGGATGAGAAGAAGGTGAAGAAAAAAACAGAAGGAGAAGATGGAGGAGTAGGATGAGAAGGTGAGAAAAAAAACAGAAGGAGAAGATGGAGGAGGAGAACAAGAAGGAAATGGAGAAGGAGGAAGAGGAGGACAAGATATATGAGGAGGAGGAGTAGGAGGGGAACAAGAAGGAGAAGATGAATAAGGAGGTGGAAGAGGAGGAGTGGGAGGAGGAGAAGGTCGAAGAGGTGGTGAGGAAGAGGGGGAGAAGAAGAAGAAGATTAATGATAAGAAGAAGAAAGAGAAGAAGAGGAAGAAGAAAAGGACAAAGAAGAAGAAGAAGAAGGAGAAGATGGAAAAGGAGGAGTTAGAGGAGAACAAGAATGAGAAGGAGATGAAGAAAAAGAGTAAGAAGGAGATGAAGAAAAAGATTAAGAAGGAAAAGAAGTAGAAAAAGAAAAAAGAGAAGAAGAAGAATAAGAAGAAGATGAAGAAGAAGATGGTGATGGGGGAGGAGGAAGAGAAGGAGGAGGAGGAGGAGGAGGAAGAAGAGGAGGAGGAGAAGAAAAAGAAGAAGATGAAGAAGAAAAATAAGAAGAACGATGGAGAAAAAGGAGACGATGGAGAAAGAAATGAGAAAGATGGAAAAGGAAAAGGAAGAAGAGGGAGAAACAGAATAAGGAGAAAGAGAAGAAGAAGAAGTAAGAGGAAATTGAGAAGGAAAACAAGAAAGAGAAGATGGCGATGGGGGAGGAGGAGGAGGAAGAGGAGGTAGAAAAGGAAGAAGAGGGGGGGAGGAAGAGGTGAAGAAGATGAAGGAGACGTTTGGGAAGAATTAGAAAGAGAGAAAAGGAAAAGAAAAAGAGGGAAAAAAGAACAAGGAGAAAGAGAGAAAAGGAAAAGAAGAAGAGGGGAAAAAAGAACAAGGAGAAGAAGAGGAAGAAAAAGATGAATAAGGAGAAAAAGAAGAAGAAGATGATTGACGATAAGAAGAAGAACGGAGGAGGAAAAGGAGACGATGGGGGAAAATGTGAAAGAGAGAAAAGGAAAAAGAAGAAGAGGGAAAAGAGAACAAGGAGATGAAGAGGAAGAAAAATACGAATAAGGAGAAAAAGGAGATGATTGACGATAAAAAGAAGAACGGAGGAGAAAAAGGAGACGATGGGGGGAAAATGAGAAAGAGAGAAAAGGAAAAAGAAGAAGGGGGAAAAAGAGAACAAGAAGAAGATGAAAAAGAAGTAGCGGTACTTGTCTCTCTACTCTAATCACTGAATTGGAATAACTATGATGAAAATTATTCAATCTAAAAATATAGACTACGAGAACTTCGAGAACTCCGCAGGCCATAAAATAGCAGGCCTACAACTGTAGATGTGACCTACACGATAAGGATGTCACCGTTATTCATGTAACGATTAAAATTTCATCTGATGCAATCAAGTGTTGTCATTGCAAATACTCTATGTGAAAATAGAAGACTTTGATTTGGAAACAATCTTAAAGAATTCAAAATCTAAAGCAAGACATATATTTCCTTTTTAAACACTTAAAAACTAATAGGTACTGTATTAGAAAATTTAAAAATGGACGAAAACAATTTCAAACATTCTAAACCACGCCCCTAACACTTTCAACCAATCACAATGCTTGCTTTGTAAGATCGGTTAAAGCAAGTCCGTCCATTCATTTGTTTAGCATTTTAGTTCATCATAGGCTTTTTTTTAATTTTTTTTTAAATAGTTAAAAAAACCTTAAAATGTTAAATTAAAAAAATTAAATTTATAATAGAACTAAATATATAACTAAATATAATTTCTAATATATATATATATATATATATATAATATAATATAATATAATGTATAGGGGGAGGGGGGGGGGAGAAGTATATATGGATAGAGCCTACTGTTTTTTTTTTTTTTATATATTCTTGTCATCAACAATTTCTTATATTTTTGTAATTCTACCATTACAATTCTTTTCATTTAATTCTAAATTTTTTAATAATAAATCGTATTTTATTTTTTAAGAATTATCAAGTGTAATAGGTTATGAAATTGAAAACGATTACTCTATTATCTGAGAGTTAAAATAGAGGTACTATATGCAAAAACTCCAAACTGAAGACCAAAAACATTTTTTCAACCAAAATTTATTTCCCAAAATGGATAACCTGTTGAAACAAAGAGTTCATATCAACTGTGTTAGAGCAATGAATTTACCTTTTTAATCTACGTTACGTAAAGATGGCCTATAAACAAGGAAAAATAGTTACAATGAATAAAACAACCAAAGCCTATGTAACCTTGTACATGACTAGTATACTGGAATCTACAACAAGAATGCCTCTATAACTTTACATCTTCTTTGGGTAATTTCAAACAAGGTTCTGCAAATCACTGCTCCACCTGCATGGAGAACACATTTTGAATGTTTCACGCATTTAAAAACACGTGACTGTTGAGGTTATGTTTGATTTTTTTCGCGCGCTCACCATAACCTTCGATTAGATTAGTATGTATTGGACGGGGGGAAGGGGGGAATCGTGAATTAGTATGATTATTGCGCCCGTTAAGGGAATGGAATTTAGGTGGTAGACCTTGCAATCTCTTTTCTCACTCTTAAATTGTCTACGCTCTTTTTCTATTATTATAAAGGATTAAAATCATAACCATTTTATACCTGGCAAACACTTGTTATTTTCAGATTATATTACCATCTAGGATAGATAATATGCACGAGCCTAGTATATGTTTACAGCACGAGTGCAGGTTTAAACTTACAACTTAGGAACAGGTTGAACTTTATTCAGTCTATTTAGCTACTGAGCGATATAAATAGCTAATAGAGATTTATTGAACTAGTGTACATTTTAATTGGAATAATACAATATTATAAACAATGTATTAAGTGTGTACAGTGTAGCCTACACTTGTCAATAGCCATTAGAAATAATATCATGTGTATTTCTTCATTATTTTCTTAATTCAAATTTCTTCGAATAACAACAAGAAACGTGAAATAAATTCTAGAAAAGAAGGCTATAGAAAAGCTTTTTCATAGTTATTTGGATATTCTATTTTTAATTTTCAATTGCATGTTGTTTTGAAATTAAAATAATATTTATTCTTCTTCATAAAATATTACAATTAGATTGGTAGTTTTTATTTTATTTTAATCTACTCGTCAAATGAAATGTTACTATTTTTTGTTTTTATTCCTTTTTTTAATTGTAGCCTAATTGTATAATTTATAATAGTTGTATTATGTATATTAAACCTAAATACATTTTATTAAATTGTTAGCATCTAGTATCTCTTGATGTCTTGACACATTACATTATTAAACTAAACTCATAGCCAAACAAATAGCTTTTTAAATATTTGTTTTCATTAACAATTCCAATTTTATAATGTTTTAATATTTATATAAGCTAATATACAAACGTATTGATGCTGTTTTCTGTCGCATAAAGGCATTAACGCATTAATGCTGTCTTCTGAAACTAGTGCGCTTTAAGGGATTGAAAAAGGAAGAGGAGGAGGAGAAGGAGGAGGAGGAGAAGAAGTACGAGATGGAGAAGAAGAAGGAGGAGGAGGAGTAGAAGGGAAGAAGAAGGAGCAGGAGAAGGAGGAGGAGAAGAATTAGGAGAAGGAGGAGTAGGAGGTGGAGAAGAAGGATGAGTAGAAGGAGGAGGAGAATGAGGGGAGAAGGAGAAGGAGAAGGGGGAGGAGGAGGAGGAGGAGAAGGAAAGAAGAAGGAGCAGGAGAAGGAGGAGAAGAAGGAGGAGAAGAAGTAGGAGAAGAAGGATGAGGAGGAGGATGAAGTGAAGGAGGAGGAGGAGGAGAAGAAGAAGAAGAAGAAAAAGAAGAAGAAGAGGAGAAGAAAATGAAGCAGGAGGAAGTGAAGAACAAACCGAACAATAAGAAGGAGTGAAAAGAAAGATGAAGAAAAAGGGAAAGAAGAAAAAGAAGGAGTTGAAGAAGAAAGTGACGAAGAATTTAATCTGTAATTAGGTCATTAAGTACTACAAATTTAGATTCAAATGAATTGACTTGCTAGTTTTCTATAAATGATATTGTGATTGTTTAGGAGGAGAAGGAGGAGGAGGAGGAGGAGGAGGAGTAGAACAAGGAGGAGTAGGAGAAGAAGGAGGTGGAGGTGGCAGAGGACGAGGAGAAGAAGTCGTAGAAGAAGAAGAAGAAAAGGAGGAGGAAGTGAAGAAAAAACGAACAATAAGAAGAGAAAGGAAAAGATGAAGAAAGAAGAAAAAGAAGGAGTTGAAGAAGAGAATGACGAAGAATTTAATCTGTAATTAGTTCCTGAATGATTAAGTACTTGAAATTTAGATTCAATTGAATGGGCGAATTGCTAGTTTACTAAATGATTTGCGATTGTTTATCAATTAAAAAAATCATTTGGTTTGATATTAAAAAAGTGTATTAAATCAATAGAAAATAGGATCTCCAAATGTTTCTACTCATGGAAAGGACATATATACATTGTTCAAAATCACCCATCAGCAATAAAGTCACAATTCAATAAATTTTTGTCCCATCAGTGTCCTAATAAGTCCGCGCATGCGCACTACGTAGCTTAAGTGACATCTAAAATTGAACTTGGCACTTGGGTTTGATAAATGGAGCGAGCACTTAATTACAATGCTAGACAAGGAAGGGCAAGTGAGCAAGGGCGCGACGCCGAGATGTCAGCGGCAAGCTTTAATTTACGAGCCCTTCCGCGATAATTGATAACGAATGCCGCCAAGGGCTGTCTGCTGCTGCTGTGAACCCTTTCGGTCCCAAACATATTCGGTTTCAGGCCTTGGATGGTGATTATTGGCTGACTGGAGGGGAAATGTGGAACTGATGCTGATCAAATCTGCATCCAATATTGAAAAGTGAAAAGCTATATTCAGAATGGAAGTTGGATTCCCAAAAAATTCGTTTTTAATAGAATCTCCTTCGAAATTACGACTACAACTTTACATAGGCCTACTAGGGCCAGAACATGGCATGTCATAATGGGGTAGGATGATTTTTTTTTGAGGATGACGCCCACATAGGTCTGAGACCTGTGCGTGGGTAATGAGTTGGATGATTGTGACAGTTTTAGGTGGGTTCTGAACCACCGGGAAGTGATTTTACAGCAGAGAACAGTGCATTTTTCGCTGGCCAATCTAATCGGTCACCCTTACAAAGAGTGCCCAGGAGAACGCAGCTTATCTCTCTATCTGATTGAACAGATACCTGCTACGGCTCACGACTATCACTTCTTAAATAAATACATGTTATTATAAATGACCAAACTTGCCAAACATCTTGGTTTTGGAAAACTGTTAAAATGTCTAAACATAGCGAAATATACTTTTCTCACAAATGTTTTCTTACATTCCAACATCTAAAATGAATTAAACTAGCCACACCTACAACAAGCACCAGTATCGGTAATGAATTTCCAAATAAACATTTGAGTCCTAAAGTACTGGGTGAGGAAAAACAACTTTGACATTGGCAACTTTGAAGGTCGTTATTTGCTTGCTTGAAGAAGATATTAACAGTCCATATATTTGCAAATACCTTTTTAAGTGCTCCGGTCGGTACTAGGCAGATAATGCTAAAGTTGGTGGGAGGAAGTTCAAATAAAAAGAAAAGAAGAGCGAGAAGAGAAGAAGAAAAAGAAGAGGATAGAAGACAAGAAGAAGGAGGGGAAGGAGAAGAAAAACGGGGATAATAAGGATGACAAGAGGGTGTTGATGATGAGAAAGAGAAAGGGTGTCTATGTGTATGTGAGTGAGAGAGAGAGAGCATGTTGTGAGAGAAAGTGTGAGTATGAGCACGAGAGAGAGAGAGGGACTGAGTGAGAGAGAAGGAAGAACAGAATATCTTCAAAATCATTCATGCGAAAAAGGACTTCTAGGCAAACAATGCTAATACCAAAGACAATAAATTTTGATCAGCCGTTAAGTTAGTAATACAGCATGTTTATAACAGAGAGTATAGAATAATTTTACTTCTATTCTCTCTGGTTTACAAGACACTAGAACAGATAAAATTTATGGAAATACAGTGATTATTATTTTAAAGCTTCCTCTATCACCTTCAAAGGTACGGCCTGCAGTGGTTGCTGGTCCTCAAGGTCGGCATGCAGAGTAAGCACAATGTGTGCTGTTGGCAATTAAATTATACCGCTTACAGATTCACTTTCCTTATGTGTGATTATGCATACATTATCACAAAATTATCGACAATTTTCGGTGGCTATTAAAAACCAACAATAATAATTAATGGCAGTATTGTGTAATGCTTTGAAGAAAAGGAAGAAGAAGAAGAAGAAGAAGAAGAAGCAGGAAGAAAAAGAAGCAGGAGGAAGAAGAAGAAAAGGATGAAAGAGAAGATGATGAATAATATGAGGTAGTAAAAAAGACGACGAAAAGGCAAAGAAAGAGAAACAGAAGGAGAATAGAAAGAAGAAGGAGAAGAGGATGAAGAAATGGGGAAGGAGAAGAGGAGGAATTGGAAGAAGAGGGAGTCATAGAGGGAGATGAGGTATAAGAAAAAGACAAGGTGAAAGTAGAGGAAGAGGATGGCGAAAAGGAAATGAAGAAGAGATGAGGAGGTGGAGGAGGAGAAGGAGAAGGTGGTTGAAGAGAAGGAGGGGGCGGGGGAGGAGAAGAAAAAGAAGGGGATGAATTAGAGAGAGGAAGTCATAGAGAAAAAAGACAGATGAAAAAGAAGAAAAAGAGGATATATTTCAGAAAACAAAGAGAAGAAAAAGGAATTAGAAGTAGACAGAAAATGAGATAGGAGAAAAAGACAAGGTGAAAGTAGAGAAAGAGGAACAGAATAAGGATAAAAAAACGAAAAAAGATGATGAAGAGGAGTGGGAGGAGGACGAGTTAGAGAAAGAGGGAGTCATAGACGAAGAAGACAGAAGATGTAGAAGAAAAAGATGAGGTAAAAGTAGAGGAAGAGGATGGGAATAAAGAAATGAAGAAGGGAGGAGGAGGTGGAAGATAAGGAGGAGGAGGAGGTGGTGGTGGAGTAGGAGGAGGATGAGGAGAAGAAAAATAAGGGGACGAATTAGAGAGAGAAAGTCATAGAGAATAAAGATAGAAGATGAGAAAGAACAAAAAGATGAGGTGAAAGTAGAGGAAGATGAAGAGACTATAAGGAAAAGAAGAGAGAAGGTGGAGGAGGAAGATGAAGAGGTGGTGGTGGAGGGAGGATGAGAAGAAGAAAAAGAAGGGGACGAATTAGAGAGGAAGTCATAGACCAAAAAAGGTAGAAGATGAGAAAGAAGAGGTGTTAAAGGAAGAGACTACGTCGTAGCATAAGAAGAAACTAAAAGAAAATAGCATAAATAAATGAAATAAAATATAAGCTTCAAAATTCAAAAGATGCCAAATTTAAAAGATGTTGGAAGTCTCTAATAAGAAAGCATTGAATCCGGATTTAATTTCGGAAAAAACCTTTTGTTTTAATATACAAATTAATTATTGTGAGAAATATTACCAACTATCTTGAAAAGAATGTAGGGTAAACATTAAATAATCCCAAATTTCCTGTTATATAGCTGGTCACACACAAAACTCGTGTGAGAGGTTACGCTTGAGTCGAAGTGAAAAAGAAAGAGAACGCTTGGCGCGAACTAGCGGCCGGTTGTGTAACTTGTTACGGTTAAACATAGTATTGTGCCTAGAATAAAGGCGATAAGGTGAAAATGGAGCTGGTGTCAATGTGGACCACCTAATTTTTGTCAATGAAATTGCGAGAAAGGAGTGAAAAACAAGGAAGTAAGTTTGAGAAAGATCAAAATCTTTAAATCAATATCAGGACATAAAATTAAAGATCATAATAACTGCCAGTAATATGTCTATATGATTTATGATCATACAATATGATCTATATGACGATCAATAAGGAGAAGGAGACAGCTTCCTATTGTTTTAGATAATAATGGTCATACTACTGCACGTTGACACTGAATACGCGCACGCATGCGCATCCACACACACGAGCGCGTAGTTGTGAATGAACCATACCATATTTGGTCATATAACAACACTCAAGCGGCACAACTAGATATGAGCGATACCACATAGAAGAGAGGTGGACTCCAATCTTTGTGAAAGTTTTACTAAAATGTTAGCTCAGTCTAGCTAATGAAACTACTCTCTAATATAATTATTATTAGTTATAATCAAGATTTCAACGGAAAATTTACATTGTAATCGAACTACGAAAATACGTGGATGGAAACTGCACTAGAGTACAGTATATGTAGATATATGTTTTAATTAAAACAAAAACAAAAAACCTATTAATAATGGAATTAAACAAAACAAATTGAAGTATAAAAGAAATTACTATCAGGCTGCCCGATTCAATTGAATGTGGATTTCCAGAATGTATAATAACATATATTTATACAAATTTAGTTTAATGGTATCTTTTTTTCTTCTTCTCATCTTTTTCTTCTTCTTCATCACCTTCACACTCTTCTTCTTCTTCATCACCTTCTCACTCTTCTTCTTCATCTCCTTGTCACTCTTCTTCTTCTTCTTCTTCTTCATCACCTTCTCACTCTTCTTCTTCATCTCCTTCTTCTTCTTCTTCTTCTTCTTCTTCTTCTCCTTCTTCTTCTTCTTCATCTCCTTCTTCTTCATCCCCTTCTCACTCTTCTTCTTCTTCATCTCCTTCTTCTTCATCTCCTTCTCACTCTTCTTCATCTCCTCACTCTTCTTCTTCTTCTTCATTTCCTTCTCACTGTTCTTCTTCTTCTTCATCACCTTCTCACTCTTCTTCTTCATCACCTTCTCACTCTTCTTCATCACCTTCTCACTCTTCTTCTTCATCACCTTCTCACTCTTCTTCATCACCTTTTCACTCTTCTTCTTCATCACCTTCTCACTCTTCTTCTTCTTCTCCTTCTCACTCTTCTTCTTCTTCTTCATCTCCTTCTCACTCTTCTTCTTCTTCTCCTCCTTCTTCTTCTTCTTCTTCTCCTTCTCTCTCTTCTTCTTCTTCATCACATTCTCACTCTTCTTCTTCATCTCCTTCTCACTCTTCTTCTTCTTCTTCTTCATCATCTCCTTCTTCTTCTTTTTCTTCTTCTTCACCTCCTTCTCTCTCTTCTACATCTTCTTCTCACTCTTCTTCTTCATCATCTTCTTCTCCTTCTCACTCTTCTTCTTCTTCATCATCATCATCATCATCATCATCATCATCATCATCATCATCATCATCATCATCATCTTCTTCTTCTTCTTCTTCTTCTTTATCTCCTTCTTCTTCTTCATCACATTCTCACTCTTCTTCTTCATCTCCTTCTCACTCTTCTTCATCTCCTCACTCTTCTTCTTCTTCTTCATCATCTCCTTCTTCTTCTTGTTTTTCTTCTTCTTCACCTCCTTCTCTCTCTTTTTCTTCTTCTTCTTCATCTCCTTCTCACTCTTCTTCTTCATGTCCTTCTTCTTCTTCTTCTTCTTCTTCTTCTTCTTCTTCTTCATGTCCTTCTTCTTCTTCTTCTTCTTCATCTCCTTCTTCTTCTTCATCTCCTTCTTCTTCTTCATCTTGTTCTTGTTCTTCTTCTTCTTCTTCATCTCCTTCTCACTCTTCTTCTTCTTCTTCTCCTTCTTCTTCTTCTCTCCATCCCTTTATCCTTTATTTACCCTTTATGTCTTCTTTATCTCTTCATTCTAGTTCTTTTTTCTTTTAATTTTCCTTCATTCTCTTCTCATTCTTCCTCCTCTCCTCCTCCTCCTTCAATCCCTTGATTTCCAACGTTAAACTTTCGTCGACATTTAACAGCAAATAGCAGTTTATTATATAGGAGAGTAGCAATCATTTCAGAACAATGTTAAAATTAGGTAAAATACTGTATTAATATAATAAGAAATTAGGTGGAATTCATAATAAAAACTAAAAGACGCTCTAAAGGAAGCTCTAGAAAGAAGTAAGAAGTCTAAGCAGTCTAGAGACTGCGCCTTTTGAGTCCAGCCCAAACAACGAGAGCTAGAGCTACTCTAATTGCATGAATTGAAGGCTTAGACCAACAATTCATTGATTCATACTCTAGCTAGACGGATTGTGAGAGTAATATAGCTAGTCTAGCTCAAATCCACAATGGAAAATATTTTTGATGAATAATTAGACGAAATTGTCACAAACACATTTTTAAAAAATATATTGAGAAACTAGTTTTGGTTGTTATACCATTATCAATCTCAATCAAACTCAGTTGATAATGGCATAACAACCGAAACTAGTTTCTCAATATATTTTTTTAATAAATGTGGTTGTGACAATTTCGTTTTTTTTTTATTATTGCTGATGATGCCCACATGAGTCCGAGACTTGTGCGTGGGTAATGAGGTGAAGGATTACATATAAATGCCTGACGGTGGAGCGGGATTCGAACCCACGACCACTTGAACGACAGCAAGCCTTTTGGATACCTTCCACTATATCACCTTGGCCACTAAAAAGAGAGCAAATATTTTTCAAGCCTTCAATGTAAGCAATAAGCGTCGCTCTAGCTCTTTCCGTTTGGACGGACTTTGGCTGAGAGTATTTGAACAGGATTCAATACTTAATGCTAATAACCATCACAAAATCAAATACACGCTGAGATATGGTGGTATTCACACTGCTACGTTGTCATTCACCATTCCATTAATTAATTTCACGAGCTTTCTATGTTTACTAGTAATATTATTGAATGGACTCACAGCTAGCGCTCAAGTATTTACTTTGCTGGCTGTGCCAAAAATGTGTTATACACTTTATATTGTGAATTTTCTTATATTTGTATTTTGTATTTTGGCGAAATAAAAATATTATTATTATTATTATATATATTATTATTAATTATCATCGAGTATTGGATGCTTCATAAATAAATAAACTCCTGGATTTCTTGTTCCATGACGAACTGCGTTGTTAATATTAACTTTTCATGTGAAATTTAACGACATGCAGTCAAATATTTGTTAAGAATAAGTATAATAACTCACTTAAACTGGCCGAGTACTTTCGAATCTATGAGATCCATCTTCAGAGGCAGATGAAGATGGATCTCATAGATTCGAAAGTACTCGGCCAGATTAAGTGAGTTATTATACTTATTCTTAACAAATATTTGACTGCATGTCGTTAAATTTCACATGAAAAGTTAATAAATAAATAAATGTTTATAAATAAATTTCTTACGTCATAAATAAATATCTTTATTAACATAACAACGCCAAAATTACAGCAAAATTTTTGTGGCAGATGTCTCGTCAACAAGTGTGCAAGAACCTTGGTATCATGTATAATTTCAATTCGATCACTATTTTGTTTTGAATTATTTTTTCCAACATATCAATCAAATCAATCAAATCAAATTTATTTCCTTTTTGCCAAACTTATCTATTGTATACAGAACTCAGGAAAAACTATAATTTATAAAACAATATCGCGCTTGTGTAGAATTTATCAATGGACTTCAATGAATTTCAATAACAAAGCTTTGGACATGAGGAACACCTCTGGAGACTGAATTGATAACATGTAAGTTTGCGTGCATATGTGTGCATAGGTTAATAGGAAAAGGGGTCAACGACCCTTTATGTATATTTAAATAAGCGTGACGAGGACTTTTATGCTGATAATGCTCAAGCTTTTACTATCAGGAAGCAAATTACAGATAAAAATTGAATAAAATTTGAAATTTTGTCTTACCGCTCATGAAAAGCAAACAAACACCCTTTGCACTGAAGAATTTTTCAAATTGGTTTCTTCCCATTGTTTAATACTGATATGGTGGTTCAAAACCCACCTAAAATTGTATGTCCACCATGTTTCCAATAAGATGGCTCAAGCGGCGAGGTGGTGGAAGGGACTCCCCACCAATAAAAGCCATAAGCATTTACTTACAGATGTTTTGGCACGTATTTATAATTGTACTTGAGCTCACTCATATCAAGGAAAGCCTTGAAAAGCAATTTGTCTAAAGACTTCTCAAGGGTTCCTTGAGATGAGGAAGCCTCGAGGAAGGTTTAATAATATAGGCCCAATTCTCATTCATCATTATCAGTTTTTAAGGTGAATAAATTAATAGTTCAAGTGGATCTAAATACATCAGCTAGTTTCTATGTCGGCTAGTTACTAATGATTCACTTATGACTAATCATGTAATAAGTGAATAATTGGATAGTAAAAATAGGTGACTAATCTTTATATAAAACTAGCCGGCAGACTCGCTTCGCTCGCCTTAACCGTCTAGCCAGGGGGCTCCGCCCCCTGGACCCCCGGGGGGTCCAACTAATTTCCATTGTGATTAGATAAATTTACAGAAATAGGTGATTTTGGGGAGAATTTTGATACCATTACTTAGTATGCATCTAGGGTCTTAATAAAACATATACATTATATCATATTTCACTCCATGTGGCCTTGAGGTTCTTGAGAAATTGTGATCAACTGAATTCCAAAAATCCTAAATTTTGAGATGAATCATGTAACCCTATTTTTCACGTGTTTAGCACCCCAGCTGAAAATTTGAACTTTTTTGGCCTTGTGGTTCTTGAGAAATTATAATCACCTAAATTTTCAAAATCGTTAATCTATGGTTTATTAATTTCACAACTAATTTTTGTTGATTTTCTGATCAATACCTATTTTCACAAAAATTCTCAGGCTCATGTACTGTTACAAATATAAATTATGTTACAAAATATAATACTGTTACAAAATTATAATTTTGAAACCCTTCTTTTAAAACTCATTTAGGGTCTATACTGGACATGCATACCAAATTTCATCTTATTTGGATCAGTGGTTCTCAAGAAATTATAATCACCTAAATTTTCAAGAATCGTTAATTTTGGGCCCATTTTGGGGTAAATTTTGAAACCCTTTCTTAGCACGCGTCTAGTCCCCCTACTGAATACGTGTTCCAAATTTTATCGTTTTTGGTCGAGTGGTTCCTGAGAAACTGTGATGAATGAGTGAGTCAGTCAGTGGTATTTCGATTATATATATATAGATAGGCGAACATGTTTTTTTTGTGATGACAACTGCTCCGTGGTTTCTGCTTCCGATTTTGTTCGTTTGTTCGTCTCATTTGAAAGATCTCATCGAGTAGATGTTTGATAAGGTCTTACATTTTGAAGAAAGAAGGCATCAAAGTGGACATGAGCAATGAACGATCAAAGTTTCAATTTTTGCCATTGCTTCTTTAACATAGGGATCGGTGAGCTGAACATTTTCACATTTCAACTTATGACGATTTGATGATCAGCTGTTTTGAAACAAAAAGTTTATTTTTCATTGTTCAGAGAGAGAGAGAGGGTGGGAGGATAGGATGAAGAGGAAGAGAGAGAGAGGAAAGAGGAGAAAAAGAAGAAGAGGGGGAAGAAGGAGAAGTCGGGGAAGAAGTAGAAGAAGAAAAAAAGAAGAAGTAGAAGAAGAAGAAGAAGAAGAAGAAGAAGAAGTAGAGGAAGAAGAAGAAGAAAAAGAAGAAGAGGAAGAAGAAAAGAAGAAGGAAAAGAAGAAGAAAACGAAGAAGAGGAAGAAGAAGAGGAAGAAGAAAAAGAAGAAGAAGAAGAAGAAGAAGAAAAGATGATGAAGAAGAAAAAGGAGAAAAAAAAAGAAAAAGAAGAAGAAAAAGATGTGGAAGAAGAAAAAGAAGAGGAAGAAGAAGAAGAAAAAGAAGAAGAGGGAGAAAAAGTGGAAGAAGAAGAAGAAAAAGAAGATGAAGAAAAAGAATGAGAAAAAGAAAAAGAAGAGGGAGAAAAAGAAGATGAAGAAGAAAACGGAGAAAAAGAAGAAAACGAAGAGGAAGAAGAAAAAGAAAAAGGAGAAATTGAAGAAGTGGAAGAAGCAGAAGAGAAAGAAGAAGAAGAAGAAAAAGGGGGAAGAAGGAGAAGTCGGAGAAATAGAAGAAGAAGAAGAAAAAAAAGAAAGAAAGAAAGAAAAGAAGAAGTAGAGGAAGAGGAAGAAGAAGAAAAAGAAGAAGTAGAAGAGGAAGAAAAAATAAGAATAAAAAAAAGAGGAAAAAGAAGAAGGAGAAAAAGAAGAAGAAGAGAAAGAAGAAGAAAAAGGGGGAAGAAGGAGAAGTCGGAGAAGTAGAAGAAGAAGAAGAAGAAAAAAAATAAGAAGTAGAGGAAGAAGAAGAAAAAGAAGAAGTAGAAGAGGAAGAAAAAATAAGAATAAAAAGAAGAGGAAAAAGAAGAAGGAGAAAAAGAAGAAGAAGAAGAAGAAGAAAAAGAAGAAGAAGAAGAAGAAAAAATAAGAATGAAAAGAAGAGGAAAAAGAAGAAGGAGAAAAAGAAGAAGAAGAAAAAGAAGAAGAAGAAGAAAAATAACTTATCATATGTATTGCTGTCGTTCAGTATGTAGAAAATCTACATTTGCAATGTATTTTACAAAGTTTAATAAAGTCAGACCCGGGATAACCTAGTAGTTACAGTTACTTATAGCAATAGGTACAATTTATTAATTATTAACTTTATCACTCAAATTGTATTGAAATTAGTGAGTGATTGGATGGTGAAAATTTGGTAACTGAAATGATTATTGTAAAAGGTAGAATTTATTCCAGGCGGTGACTGATATTTTGTACAGTAATATTCTTTTTTTTGGAGGATGAAGCCCACATAAGTCTGAGACCTGAATGGGTAATGAGTTGGATGATGGTGATTGATGAGTAGGACCTACAGTTTTAGGTGGGTTCCGAACCACCAGGAAGTGATTTTCAGCAGAGAACAGTGTCTTTTTGCTGGCCAATCTAATCGGTCACCGTTACAAACAGGTCCTACGAGAACGCAGCTTATCTCTATCTGATTGAACAGATACCTGCTACGGCTCGCGGCTATCACTTCCCCACAATGATTTCCATCAGCTATTCAATGCTGTTGTCAATATCCGACTTGCGGAAGTTATCAGTATGAATTAATAGCACTTTTGAGGAATTCGAAATCAATAAATACTTTTTTTGGATATTTGTTAGTTTGTAAAATTATCAGTTACTGCAAACTAATTTATAATTTATCAATTATGAATAATAAGACAAAATTGTCACAACCACATTTATTAAAAATATTGAGAAACTAGTTTTGGTTGTTATACCATTATCAATCTCAAACAAACTAAAACTAAAATACAGAGTAGCTTAATCAACTAAAACATGGAATGAAACTATTGGCTAAGCGAGAAAGTGGCTGACCTTCATTGAAGGTTGTGATTGGCTGAAGGCCATAACAAGTCACGCCCCCTGGTGGGAGGAGGAACAAGCAAAATAAAAGTCAAATAAGATCCAAAACCGTGAACATCTAGAATGCAACAAAGAAGACACATACACACTAAGGCTAGAATTGAATCAAATAAAATTGAAACATTTGAAGCTTACTCAAATGCAATCAAGGTCAACCGAGAAAGTACCGTTTTTAAAAGGTAGGCTAGAATTCCTTGTTTAGTATACATGGAGCTACTCTGTACTTTAGTTTTAGTTTGTTCGGGATTGATAATGCAGTAACATCCGAAACTACTTTCTCAATATTTTTAATAAATGTGGTTGTGACAATTTCGTCTTATTATTCATTATGGATACCATCCACAATATCTCCTTCGCCACTACAAAGAAAATGTATTAATTACTAACTTTATTATTATTAGCTTCAACTTAAAAAACTAATAAGTTAAATAATAATAAATTAATTTCTTATCAGATACAATACAATATAAAAACCGAATAAACAGATTATTTATTAATCATAAATAGTAGTTTATGCAACGATTTTATTTTGACCCTTATTAAGGCACGAGTTAGATGTAAGTTATAACACGAGCGAATGCGAGTGTTATAAATATCTCACGAGTGCTTTAATGGCCAAATAAAATCGTTGCATACACTATTTTATCTACGACCACTAGTATACATTTAATTAAAACAATTTCATTTTACCTGTGACTGTCAGAGATACCTAACCTCTCATCTCAAATATGAGAAGTTATAGTAGATTGTTAGGTTAAAGCAGCTGGTGTAGCAGTTTGATCAAATCAGCTGATAGTTTCACAATATTGAATTACGATATTGATTCAATCAAAAATGCTTCTGATTGGTCCAGAACCCGTGTTATAATGTAGAACCTGTACTATAATGAGCTCTTTATGCAACGGGTATCAAAAAGAAGCATTTCGAAAAGACAGCTGTTTTGGCATCAATTGTGAAACTGTAATGTATACATTATGATATGGTCGTAGATAGAATACATTAAAACAAGTGATACGGTGCATAAAACAGACTATGAAATGAATACTACTGAATATAAAAACAAAATTTACATCGAATTTATATCTGATAAGACATTAGGTAGGGCACTCCCGAGGCAAGCCTATTTGGGAGTCCCAACAATATTAATTAAATTTAACTCTTGTATTTTACGTGATGTCAACAAGTTGTGCTTATTGTTTGTGTAACTCACGCTTGTTGTTAACAACTTGTAATGACAGTGACTTGTTCTCAACAATTAACAAGACTTGTAGGCGAGGAGTGATGCAGTTTCCGACAATCCCACAGAACACAAGATCTTTGAGCACAGTTTTAACGACCAGAGAACAGCGCATTTATTATTTAGAAAGTACATTCTGACGACCGGAGAACAAAAATTTATTCATTCGCTAAAAAGGGGAACTAACAAAGCTACAAAACAGGGTCATATTGATAAGTGCAATACGTCGACGAAGTTGAAGAGGCAAAGAAAAGATAAAAAGAAGAACAAAAAGGGCAACCGACACTCAATTGAAAATGGCACACTCTTTTGTTGTGTTCTCGCTCTAGTCTGCTGAAGTAATGCTCTTTCATAGAGCGAATTTCTTTTTCATACAACGACAGTGATTTTATTGTTTGAGTGGTGTTGTCTGTAGAGTAAGAGAAAGTGGCCCGGATATGAGTTGGAAGTTCAGTGTGTTTGTGTGAGTTTTACGATGTAGTTATAGCTGATAACGAAAAAGGAATAAGGAAAAGAGGAGGAGGGGAAGATGAAGGAGAAGAAGGATTGACACTGGTATGAAAGTAGGTATGTAGAAAGTATGATGGAATATGGTGTAATTTCATGTACTGTATGAACTATAATATGAACTACACATGTACACTATTTATGTAATTGCACTGTGAAATCAATTGTGAAAAGTAGTGAGTTCGTATAGATAAAGTATCTGTCAAAAATCAAATCTATTCCTGGATTTCTTGTTCCATAACGATCTGCGTTGTTAATATTAATTTTTATGGTAATTTCAACGACTTGCAGTCAATTTAAATTGAGAATAAATAATATTTTTACTAACTTTTGGACAAACGTTTTCGAGTCATGGAGACTCATATTCAAAGCCTTTGTTGTTTAAATTACCATAAATAGTTAAAATCAAATCTACTCTGTTTCATAATGGAAATGGTAGGCTATACAAGAGTGATAATGTGAAAATGACCTGAAAATGTTAGAAATTGAGCTAAAATATGCTACAAATTTTCCATAGGATTTGTAATAATTTGATCATAGGATAATCGTGCAGATAGAGAATCTCTCAAAAATCAACAATTGGATTATTCATCGATGTTTTCCTTTCATAATAAAAAAACTACCATAGAATAAGGATAAGTCCTAGTCTATGATACCTGGTGTACGATTTTACAAAAAACTAGCCAGCAAAACAATTCTGGAAAATGGACTCCATTTATAATTATGCTTTATGTCGGGATAATCTGATTATTGAATTTATGTAAATTATAAATAATTACTTTTATCAATGGAAAATTCAGAGCTGTTTTAAAAATATTTATTTGAGGAAACAGGGAAATTTAATAAAAAGAACTCTCCACAGTTGCAACAGTATTTTAGTTATAATAGTGCTACCTGGCGAATTCCCAAGAGCCTAGCACAAACCGCACCTTCCTAAAATGATAATATTTTTGTTTCGATAAATTGACAAAATTTATCCATTTTGTGTCCTTTAGCGAGGACTTTTGAGCTCCCAACCTTCACAGGAGACATCTCGGGACTATTCTACATTATGCCTGAAAATTTTATAAAAATCGGTTCAGCAGTTTTGGAATTTACTGGGAACATACATACATACATTCTTATGTGGTAATAGAATTTAGAAGAAATGTATACAAAATCGCACAATACTTGCTTTTCAAACGTTTATTATTCTGTTAAAAAAAAAATAGTTTAGTTTTTTATAGCTAAAGACATTGTCAATAAAGTTTTCAATACCGTTCAATAACTTAAATCCCGATCGATGCTCTCGTTTTTCAGGAGAAGGCCGCGCAAAATGCCTTTAGGGCCGTGACAGACAGACAGAAAATGAGATAAGACTTGTTTCGGCTTATTTAATGTATAAAACGTAAAAATAACCAAAAAATATATAATTCTGATAAATGTACAGACAAAACTCTAATTTTATTTATATAGATTGAGAAAATTCATAAAAATTGAAAAATTACGAAAATAGTTTTAAAAACATATGTTTACCACTGGTGGTTCTATTTACTATACCTCATTGTTTGGTAGTCTATTTATGGGGAAATTCAATGAAAGTTTACATGTTAAACTAGAAAATTTTTAGTAAACATAATTTTTGAATAGTACAAATTTAATTGAGACAAAAGCATGAAGATTATGAAACTTTAAAAAAATGTATAGCCTAATTTATTGCGAAAAACAAGTTTGATAATGTATGCAGAAAGTGAATAGACTTCCGATTTTTGAAATGGTTTCTTTTGAAATAAACTGTTTTTTTTCAAATGAAGCCCTCACAAAGTCATTGAAATTGACAACATATTGTTACCAGCAATAGATCACAAATCTATGATAAGCTCTTCATGACTCATACAACATTACTATTCCCGGGCACGAGTTAACAAAAGATGAACGACTTGTTTCACACGATCTGCTGTGTACTGCTCGGAGACAATTTGCATATTTTCATTGTACTTGGTAACATCTCTACATGTCGACACGTGCCTTTTTATTCAACAGAAATTGAAGCAGATAAAAATATTAGACCCCACAAAAGCAGACCATCCCCTACGAGTGCATTTCTACCCCAAGTCAGCCCCTAATCGTCCAACAGAGCTTTTGCAAATTAGGGGTGGCATAATGAATAGCTTAGGGGAAGGAGAAATATAGTAGAGAAAGAGAGAGAATGAGTGAGAGGGGTGGAGAGAGTGAGGGGGGAGAGAGAGGAAAAAGAGTGAGTGCGTGAATAAGGGGGAAAAGAGAGTGGAGAAGGTGAGAGAGAGAGAGAGAGAGAGAGAGAGAAGAAAAGGGGGAGAGAGAGAAGAGAAGGGGATGGAGAGAGGAGAAAAAGAGTGTGAGAGGGTGAGTGCGTGAATAAGGGGGGAAAGAGAGTGGAGAAGGTGAGAGAGAGAGAGAGAAGAAAAGGGGGAGAGAGAGAAGAAAAGGGGAGGGAGAGAGGAGAAAAAGAGTGTGAGAGGGTAAGTGACAAAAAGAGAAAGAGTGAGGGTGTGAGGGAGGAGAAAAAGAGTGTGAGAGGTTGAGTGAGAAAGAGTGACAGAAAGAGAATGATTGAGGGTGTGTGAGAGGAGAAAAAGAGAGTGATTGTGTGACAGAGAGAGAAAGAAAGGGGGAGAGAGAGGAAAAAGAGTGAGAGGATAAACGACAGAGATAAAGAGTCTGTAAGAGAGGGATAAATACTAATTAATATCCAAGTGGGTGAGATAGGACTGTTTTGTATTTCAAAACCATTCCCATAATTTATATTTTGGCAACTGATCTCCCCGCCTTAGTGCTTTTAAAGCATAACAGCCTATTAGGATCATAATGAACAATTAAAAATTAACGCGCACATTACAAAGTTTTAATGGAATGAGAAGAGGGCCCATTTGCAAATTATAATTATTAATCTTTGAAACTTTTTCAAAACACTAAACAAAAACTTTTCCACCTTCCGTGAGATATAAAGTTTTCGGAATTATTTTTCCATTTTTTTATAGTTACAAAAATATGCTATTCGAACAACAGAGCTCGGTGCATAGCAAGTTACAAATTGCAATTGCAATCTACAAACAAAAACTTTCATAAGATTTTGCAGGAGCTCAAATTTAAGTACTAATAACATTAGTAGGTGAATTGACATGCAACTAACCCCAGAAATATTCATGTTTGAAACGCCGATTACACACTAATTATAGAATAGCTTGGTAAGAATCCAAAAACAAATATTTGCGAAATGTATAATTAAATGTAAATTTATCATTTATTTATTGATAATGCATAATAATTATTGATAATTGGTAATATATTGACGAAAATAGGCATTAAAACGAAGATGACTAACAAAAACGTAATTTTCTGCAGGTGATATTTGAAATTTATAGGAATACTAGCTGGCCCAACGCGCGTTGCTGCATTCTCATAAAAATTCTCCTTGATTTTATTATTCGCCACCTCCCGCTGTGGTTAAATTTCAAATTAGGAAAGAAGTTATAGACCTAGGGCTCTTCCAGCTGATCATAGAGGCTTCGTTGTTTTCTTAATCACCACCTCTGAATGAAGAAACATTTCAAATTTAAACCTCCTACGACTATAAGGGTAGAAGCTAGGTTGTTTATTTTATTATTTGCCACTTCCCGGAGCTGAGGCTGCATTTCAAATTTCTAGCTGCATTGGTTAACAGATTTCATCAACCCGGCATAATTACATTTCATCATACCCAGTCATATGTTTCCTACATATTGCAAGGCTCCAACTGCACGGTAGCCTACATGCAAAGTGCAAAGTATTTTGCTGTTCAAAGACAGCGTAAATAACGCCGCTAAGGGGCCTGCCATATGATTAAAAATTGTTGACTTCTATCAGCTGTTCCTTTAAGCTGTTTGGCTGGCAAGTTCAGTAGGTTAGGTCTATAAAATGGATTAATTAATAATAATTATTAGCTCCCCTATTAACATTTATGGTCAGAAACCATCCCCAATAATCACACAACATATTCCCAAAGTTTCATGCCGATCTGTCAAGTAGTTTTGAAGTCTATAGGGAACATACATACATGCATACATACATACAGACAGACAATCATTTATATATATATATATATATATATATATATATATATATATATAAACAAAATGTTATGGAGTTTTTTTTGAGATTTTCGTCAACTTTATTCACTTTATTTATGCAAATTTAACGTGAATTGTAATTAAGTGTAATTTGAAACGTAAATTGTTAATTTCGACGGATATACCCGATTTTATACAACAGAATTGACTTGAATTCTACATTTTCGGCTCTAAAATCTCAAAAATTCAAAATTATATTCACTTTCTATGGACTATTGGACAGTTTTAGTGCTTCGTTTTTGAAGTAAACATCTAAATTAATATTCATGTTTTGGAAATATTCAGGAATTGTTCTCCTAAGTGAAATTTTTAGTTGAACTTGGTCATAACCTAAAATTTGGAATTATTTTAATTGAAAATTTGTGAAGAAAGTTTTAGTGGGCTGTGCCTGTTGTATTTTTACTTGTTTGTGTTTTTTAATAAATAAATAAATAAATTAGAATAGTAAAAAAATGTCAAGACAATAAAAAGCCTAATCGGTATTTCACACATATAAAACTATGAATAATTATTATTGAACTCACCACATCGCTTGAACAGAGACAGGCTTGAAGATGTGTTGGCGGTTACAAATGTTCACTTTGAAGCCACTGAAAAAAATAGAAAATAACTAGGATAAAAAATGAATTTACAATAAAAACACATAAACAAACATCAGATTTTCAATAATTCTGAAATTTAGCATCATCAAATTACCTGGAAATAATAATAGAACTTGACTTTTTGATGGAAGATTTGATAATTTCTGTGAGGTTTTTGGGGACGTTCATTAATTTTGAATATTTTTTGTGTGAAAAATATCTTATGATTTCAATCAATAAATAAAGTAACCTTACTTCAGTAGCCTTTTGGATGCAGCATCTCACCATCTACTGTTCATCATGACTGTTTATGACAAGTTTTAAACCTGAAATGCCATTAAATCTTCGGTAGAAATCCATTAAATAAATAGGTAGGGCAAGATTAAAGTTGATAATCTTTTTCACCCGCACCACCAATAACGTAAAACGTTAAGTGTATGACGATTTTGCTGTCTTCATTGCAAGTCAATGAAAGTTAATCCGTGTTCCGTGCAGCATTGATGACGCAATACTTTGACGAAGGTAGGCATTGACGAAGTTCACAAATAAGAATTCAATTTTCTTCACGTGATAGTTAGAAATTTAATGGACTATTAAACGAAAACCTAATGGAGGTTGCAGTTCCGTATCAGTCCAACAAAACAATCGAATGAGAGCATTCGATATTAAAATAATCGATATCCGAACTTAAAGCTGTGCGCAGGGTTTATGTTGATAATTTTTTTTCGAAGTTCATTGTATTGGATATTATTAAGATATTGAAATGCTAACTATTGCCATAAGAAATTATTTTTTTCATCAAATATTTTATGGAATATGGGAGTTCAAAGTTGAAATTTTTCGGTATTTTGGGGCAATTGATCTCCCCTACAAATTATTTTAAACTTTTGATATTTACTTTTTAAATGAAAGACACATTGAGGAACAAAATGACATATTTTTCATTCTGATCAAACAATTAGTTTTCTCAAAATAAATTTTTTTAAACATGCGAAAAATTTCAGTTTTTCAAAAAATTATTTTGAAAAGAGCAATTGTTAAATTGAAATAAAAAATGTGTCATTCTTTTCCCCAAGGTGTCTTTCAGTTATAAAAAAATTATCAAATGTTTAAAATAACTCGTAGGTGAGTTCAATTGCCCCCAAAACCGAAAAATCTCAACTTTAAACTCCCATATTCCATAAAATATTTGATGAAAAAAATAATTTCTTATGGCAATAGTTAGCATTTCAATAATATCCAATACAATGAACTTCGAAAAAAAATTATTATCAAAAACCCTGCGCACAGCCTTAAATTATTGTCAAATATTTATCAATTTATTATTGTCAAAGATCGACAAAAACCTGCGGGTTTTCTTAGTATATTTATTTATCATGACCAAAATATGGAGACACAACTGGCTATTGCCCAAAACTGCTTTCTCCATAAATTTTCAACTATTCCGTATCTTAAATTAGGACTGTATGTCACTCTAGAGTACAATTACTGATATTATTCAAATGAATAATAATAATAATTTTTATGGTAACCTCAATACAGCTAGAAACTTTGGCTGAACATTAACTTTTAATAGTCATTAGTTAATGACTGTTCTAGGTACCGGGCATTAAACTACTAAACAGGGGTGTCTGATATTTCTGTTTATTACAGTAATTTGCTCAATAAATTTTGTTCCAAAATTATTTACGTTGAATTATGTTACAGAAATTGAAACCGTACAGAATGTATGCTGTGCTGGAGAAATGATTTTTATTTTCATTCTATTCTAGGTTCTATATCGATTGTTTCAATTCGATAGTTGGTGGAAGAATATGGAACTGCAGTTTATTTTGGGAATTACACTGTTATAATATGTTGTATCTTAATATCAATATTGTCAGAATCACATTCTTAAAAAAAAAACATAAATTAATTATTTTTTGCTTGTTTGCTATTTTTTTTCAAATTTGTCTTTGATTGGCTAGATCCTCCATTGTTACAAGAGGGAGTGACGTCTCCGTACATAACCAATTACAGCCCACCATCGTAGCAGAGTTCAGCCAATCAGAGGCTAGAGGCATCCATTTTGTAGGCATAGTAATAACACTCCCAACTTGTCCCACCGAAATATTATATACTTATATACAATTAAAATGATTTTATGCGCTACGTCTCAAGAAACAAAACTATTTTTTCTTTTATCAAGCTGTATTATTTCAATTACTTTTATTATTATTAATTAAATGTGTTGTAGTTTATCATAGGTCTCTTATGTTAAGATTTGGCAAAGATAAAGATTATAACATTAAATCAATCTAGCTGAGAGATAGTGTTAGCCTACCCATTTTTCAATTCTTTATTTTTTTTCTCACCAAAGTCATTACAACTGACAATATAAATTTACGAAAATACAATAAAATATAAAAATTCTAACACATTAACAAAATAAAAGTAACATATGGAGTGAGAAATGACCTAACCAACTATGGTTACATGTACTAGGATAGGTCAAGTTAGGGAATTGGTAAGGATAAGGATGGGATCAAAAAGGTTGGATTGTATGGGGAAAACTATTCATCTTGGAAGAAAGCTCACAATCTGAAAAAGTATCTGTGTCTAATCCAATTTTCAAATATCATTTTAGTAATTTTTGACTTATACCTACTATGATGCAAGAAATCTTCTGGAACTTCATTGATGATTTTTGTGCTTATATAAATTAATTGTCTCCTAATTGATTCTATGTTTGTATTATAAACTTTGTACTGATTTGTTGAAGGCCTCAAACTGTAATGTCCTACCATGTTATTGTTTGTGAGTGGAAAACTTATTTTATATTTAACTATGTACTTGATAACATTTTTAACGTATAACTGCCTTAGAGTCAAAACTTGAAATTCCGAAAAAAGAAGGTTTGTAGGAAAAAGCCTAGGTTTATCTAATATGCTTTTTATTATTAACTTTTGTGTAGTAAATAATTCATTTAGGTGATTATTGAAACATCCACCCCAGATTGCTATAGCATACTGTAAAAGAGATTGAACTATTGCATAATAAAGCATTTTCAATTGATTAAGACTCAGAATTGTTTTAACTTGATATAATTTGTAGGAGAGGAATTTCATTTTTTTGCACAAGAATTTAGTATGAGCATCCCATTTGAGGTATTCATCTATTATGATACCTAAGTATTTTGTACTTGCAACTCTCTTTAAACAAGGACAGTTACAAGAGTTGGGATCAGAATTGCAACCTTTGTGAAGTTTAAATGATTTATTTCTGTCGGGTTTGCCAGTTTTTGTGAAAGAAAAAGTTATGTAATTTGTTTTATTTATATTCAGACATAAGCTATTGTTATCCAACCAGGTTTTTATTTTAGAAACATTACGTTCAGCTTTGCCAAAGACTTCATTCCATGAGTTACCAGAGAATATTGCTGCTGTATCACCAGCAAAAGAAATTAAAGTGGAGTCGTTTAAATTTAATTTCATAAGGTCGTTTACATATAAAATAAACAATATAGGAGATAAAACTGTACCCTGTGGAAGTCCATAATCTGTTAGCTTATTGGTGCTGTTGGTATAATTTATTGTTAAGGATTGGGTTCTGTTAAGAAGATACCTTTTTATTAAGTTCAAGAAAACTCCTCTAAACCCATACCTCTCAAGCTTTTCAAAGAGTAAGCCATGAGGAATAAAAAAAAAACATTACTTTCTCAATCCTACTGATACAATAAACTTTTGCAATATCATTTTCCCAATTTCTTTTTATGAAAATTGATTTAATCTCAACCATTTTAATGATATTTGTCAGTAATTATATAATAAAAACTGTGTACTGTGGTTCGTCTGAAGATGTTCTTGACAACAGAGTGAAACGGCCGTAACGCCCTAACGTGAGTTAATTTCCACTCAAGTGTTTTTCAAGTTTTTATTACATATTAGTGGAAACAAGATGGATATTCAACATCAAAATAATTATATGCTTGAAATGAATCATAAACATTATAGAGCACCTAAAAAACAAGCTTCTCTTCCCCAATTAGGTAAATAAAACTGAAAATTCTTGCTTCCCTTCCCCAGTTACATTATTAAGAAAAAATTAAGCTCTCTCTTTTCCAATTAGGTCAATGTTTTTTTTAGAATTGTATCTAAAATCAACTATCAAAATTTAATCAAGAAAATATATTCTCTGATCAAGATTTGTAGCAACTAACACTAGCAGCTCGCTATATTGCAATAGATGTCAGTCGAGATTGGCGCAACCTCAGACTCAATTTCTGGTCTCGTTTCGTGACTGAAACCTCAGGCTATAATTTAATGCGATCGAATTCGATTCGAACAACAATCAGGTTTAGTTGTCGAGAGTCGAGAGTCGCGAGGAGAGAATCAAGACATTTCAAGCTGCACCCCAGGTATAACACCAATATAGGACAAAGATATAATCAACATATAATTGGTGGCTGAAATTTTGTAACTGCAATTCTCTCAATTAGATGTTGCCTGCTTCTATTTCTTTTCATACAGACTCATGTGTCCTAGATTTGAGTGGTTTTATTGTTACATTCACATAGGGAAACAATCCACAACACATTTATAACATGTAAATAATCGTATTTGAAAATACAATATATAAGTACAATTGAGATCAAGCATTGATGAAAAAAATGTAGAAGGAATGTAAAGAGGTCAAGAGAGATTGAAGAAAATGAAAATGTGCGTTGGAAGAAGAAGAAGAAGAAGAAGAAAAATAAAAATAAAAAGGAAAAGAAGAAGAAGAAGAAGCGAGAAGAAGAAAAAGAAGGACAAGAACAAGAAAAAGAAGAAGAACAAGCGAGAAGAAGAAGAAGAAGAAGAAGAAGAAAAAGAAAAAGAAGAAGAAGAAGCGAGAAGAAGAAAAAGAAGAAGAAAAGAAGAAGCGAGAAGAAGAAGAAGAAGAAGCGAGAAGAAAAAGAAGAAGAAGAAGAAAAAGAAGAAGAAGAAGAAAAAGAAGAAGCGAGAAGAAGAAGAAGATGAAGAAAAAGAAGCGAGAAGAAGAAGAAGCGAAAAGAACAACAAGAAAAAGAGAAAGAAAAAGAAGAAGAAGAAGCAAGAAAAAGAAGAAGCGAGAAGAAGAAGAAGAACAAGAACAAGAAAAAGAAGAAGAAGCGAGAAAAAGAAGAAGAAAAAGAAGAAGCGAGAAGAAGAAGAACAAGAAAAAGAAGAAGCGAGAAGAAGAAAAAGAAGAAGAAGCGAGAAGAAGAAGAAGAAGAAGAAGAAGAAGAACAAGAACAAGAAAAAGAAAAAGAAGAAGAAAATGAACAAGAAGAAAAAGAACAAAAAGAACAAGAAAAAGAAAAAGAAAAAGAGAAAGAAAAAAGAAGAAGAAGAAGCGAGAAAAAGAAGAAGCGAGAAGAAGAAAAAGAAGAAGAAGATGAAGAAAAAGAAGAAGCGAGAAGAAGAACAAGAAAAAGAAAAAGAAGAAGAAGCGAGAAAAAGAAGAAGAAAAAGAAGAAGCGAGAAGAAGAAGAACAAGAAAAAGAAGAAGCGAGAAGAAGAAAAAGAACAAGAAAAATAAGAAGAAGAAGAAAAAGAAGAAGAAGAAGCGAGAAGAAGAAGAAGAACAAGAAAAAGAAGAAGAAGAAAATGAACAAGAAGAAAAAGAACAAAAAGAACAAGAAAAAGAAAAAGAGAAAGAAAAAAGAAGAAGAAGAAGCGAGAAAAAGAAGAAGAAAAAGAAGAAGCGAGAAGAAGAAGAAGAAGAACAAGAAAAAGAAGAAGCGAGAAGAAGAAGAAAAAGAACAAGAAAAATAAGAAGAAGAAGAAGAAGAAGCGAGAAGAAGAAGAAGAACAAGAAAAAGAAGAAGAAGAAAATGAACAAGAAGAAAAAGATCAAAAAGAACAAGAAAAAGAAAAAGAGAAAGAAAAAAAGAAGAAGAAGAAGCGAGAAAAAGAAGAAGCGAGAAGAAGAAAAAGAAGAAGAAGATGAAGAAAAAGGAGAAGAAGAACAAGAGAAAGAAAAAGAAGAAGAAGAAGCGAGAAGAAGAAGAAAAAGAACAAGAAAAATAAGAAGAAGAAGAAAAAGAAGAAGAAGAAGCGAGAAGAAGAACAAGAACAAGAAAAAGAAGAAGAAGAAAATGAACAAGAAGAAAAAGAACAAAAAGAACAAGAAAAAGAAAAAGAAGAAATTGAAGAAGAAGAAGAAAAGAAGAAGCGAGAAGAAGAAAAAAAAGAAGAAGAAGAAGAAGAAAAAGAAGAATAAGAAGAAGAAAAAGAAGAAGCGAGAAGAAGAAGAAGAAGAAGAAGAAGAAGATGAAGAAAAAGAAGAAGCGAGAAGAAGAAGAAGCGAAAAGAACAACAAGAAAAAGAGAAAGAAAAAGAAGAAGCAAGAAAAAGAAGAAGCGAGAAGAAGAAGAACAAGAAGAAGAGAAGAAGAAGAACAAGAAAAAGAAGATGCGAGAAGAAGAAGAAAAAGAACAAGAAAAATAAGAAGAAGAAAAAGAAGAAGAAGCGAGAAGAAGAAGAAGAAGAACAAGAACAAGAAAAAGAAAAAGAAGAAGAAAATGAACAAGAAGAAAAAGAACAAAAAGAACAAGAAGAAGAAAAAGAACAAAAAGAACAAGAAAAAGAAAAAGAAAAAGAGAAAGAAAAAAGAAGAAGAAGAAGCGAGAAAAAGAAGAAGCGAGAAGAAGAAAAAGAAGAAGAAGATGAAGATGAAGAAAAAGAAGAAGCGAGAAGAAGAACAAGAAAAAGAAGAAGAAGCGAGAAAAAGAAGAAGAAAAAGAAGAAGCGAGAAGAAGAAGAACAAGAAAAAGAAGAAGCGAGAAGAAGAAAAAGAACAAGAAAAATAAGAAGAAGAAGAAAAAGAAGAAGAAGCGAGAAGAAGAAGAAGAACAAGAAAAAGAAGAAGAAGAAAATGAACAAGAAGAAAAAGAACAAAAAGAACAAGAAAAAGAAAAAGAAAAAGAGAAAGAAAAAAGAAGAAGAAGAAGCGAGAAAAAGAAGAAGAAGAAGAAGCGAGAAGAAGAAGAAAAAGAAGAAGCGAGAAGAAGAAGAAAAAGAACAAGAAAAATAAGAAGAAGAAGAAAAAGAAGAAGAAGAAGCGAGAAGAAGAACAAGAACAAGAAAAAGAAGAAGAAGAAAATGAACAAGAAGAAAAAGAACAAAAAGAACAAGAAAAAGAAAAGAAGAAAAAGAAGAAAAAGAAGAAGAAGAAGAAGAGCAGCTATGTATGCTATATATGTAAGAGCTAATATAGTAGTGGGGAAAAGTGTGCAAGAAGAAAAAATACGAAAAGAGCTACCAACGAAGAAGAAATCCCACACAAAACTTAGCATCAACTGAAATTTGAGTGATTTTTCAAGATTATGAAATTATTCTGTAAAATTAAAAAATTAATTATTTATTCAAATTATAAAAATAGCTCAAAATGATCCAATAAATAATAAGCGCCCGATTGAGCCATGTTATGGGGAACATGGTGGACCCACTATTTAAGGTGGGTTCCGAACCAACGGATAAGTGATAATAAGGCTTATAACATCAAGTCATGAAACACAGTCACCAATAGTGATCATGCAGCTTTTTATTCATCAAAATAAAAAATGAAACTTTTCAACGATTTTAGAATCTTTCACAGGCCAGTTCCATAACAAAAAGTACAGTACAAACTAATATTATAATTAATTGTATTTTTTTAGTATCTGTAATTTGTTAGTGAAGATTTTACTTGTAGATTGTACTTAGTTTGTAATAAAACAAGTCCGAGATGGCCAAAAAACCTACTCGCGCCACTAATTTTCATCTCCTTTGTTGCCCTCGAGTAAGGAAGACTTCAAAGATGGACGAGGAAGATTCTCTTTGTGCGTTGATCCGTCTTTATTCAAAGACCAACGTCTTCTTTTAAAGTGATGGTCTTATAAATGGTCAATAAATACGCCCCAAGACAGACCTCCTAAAGATAGGGCAGTAACAGCTCAACCTTCTACCACTGCAGTTGAGATTAATTATTTGTGAGAAACTGATTTTACGGGTTTATTTCCTGGCCCATTTTAAAACACGAAATTATGTCGTTAAAGAAAAAACCAAACACATCTGGAGACAGCAAGAAATGGAGATAAAACGTTTTTAAAAAATGTTCAAGTGGGTTGTGAAAGTCAGCAGAATTACCATTTTATGACGTATTACGTAACAGACTAACCGCCCCGGGAATAAAGCAGGAAGAACATGGAAATCATAAAATAATTTATGTGGTTTCCACAAAAAACTTGTAAAAGATTTTTCAACCAATAGATCTGAACATTATTATTATTATTGTTGGTGAGATCGTAAAATAAATCACAAACCAGTCAATAAAATTGTTCTTTTATTGCTTCAAAATTTAAAGAAAAGAGAAGGAAAATATTCCATGCTTATTCATTCAACTGGATTTCAATGAATGACTTTCATGAATATTTTATTGATAAAGAACTGCCACAAAAAAATTGGGCTGTAACTGTATTGTGGCATATTGAGTCGACATAGTGTGGGATATTGTATTGTCAAAATTTGAACTCCCACTGATATGTTTTATTGTAGTCTCTGTCAAAGGAAACCATCAGACTTTCATCGCTTCAGATTTTTATAATCTAATGATTTCATCTCTGAAATACTTGTCAGAGTTTCTGTATTTTGGATTTATAAATCTTGACGCATTTGAACGAGTTGAAAAGATTCGTATCAAGATGTATAATAGGTAAATTTGTGAAAGTCTGAGCAATAGCTATTGGAGAAAACAACACTAGTCTTTACTTAGATCATAGATTATTAGACTACTGAGTGTTCGCATAGAGTTATACTACGGTGTGGTAAGTAATAAAATAGATAAATCAATTTAGTAATAATTATCATTGGTACAAAAATGGAGGAAGTTGGCAGCTATCTTAATCAATTAATTTATCAACAATTCTGTAGTACGGTACCTTCTTTTTACTAGTAGGTTGCATAAAGATTTCATAAAAATGAGCGGGAAAATTGAATAAAACTAGTTGGAAGTGGGTAGGAACATTAAGTTTTGAGAAATTCAACAAAATTAGAATAATTTGATCAGATTACGAGAGAGATGAAGGCATTTCAAATTGGGGGGCTAAGTATCTTGACAAACTGCTGAACACACTAGATTCAGCCATAATTCAACAAAAAAAAAACTTTAAATGAAAACTTTAAATGAAAATCAATTTTATAGCTGATACGGTTCAAAGCACTATTCAATTCAATTGAATTTATTTAACACACTAAAAACGTACACAAAAAAATAAAAACAAACAAAATAAAAATAACAAACAATCACAAATAAGTGGCTCCATTGTGGTGTGTGCAGGAAAACGAAACTTATCCAACTATGGCAAAGCCATGTATTAGGATAAGTGAAATAGGAGATGAAAAGGAAGGGGAGTTTGAAAAAGGAGAAAGAAATTCGTATGAGGAAGCAATTTTAATTTCAACAATTTTTTTCTAATATTAATTTCATTTTTATTACAAAAAAATAAGTTTCAGATAAAAATAAAACTTCACCATTTAAGTGTTGTTTTTCAAATTTTCCATCACCCCAAATATCATTTTCCATCCACTCTTTCTGAATTGTTATTATTTTCCTAATATTTGATGTTGAATTAAGTTTAATACTTCCGATTATTATTTCAATAAATTTAATAGAATTAAATCAATTACTAATTTCAAGATTTTTAATTTCATTAATTAATTATTACCTACGAACTTTACCATGAATGAATAAATGGAGTAATCGAATTAACTAAGTGATTAGGAGAACAGTTAGCTATAACATTTAAATTGCAATAAAAAAGTACATCATGTTTCTCTTTTAAATTTATTAGTAAAGAAACATGACCAGTCCACAAACTGTGCCAACTACGCAAAATGATAGTAAAACTCCACAAAAATGATCTATTGCAATCGCTTCAAAGTGCATACTGAACTGAACAGTATGCATCACGGCCGATGCACGGATACCTTCAACGACACTCGGCCAACATACGGTGCGCTTGCGGTGCTGGCGCGGTGCGGATATGTGTGTCTCTAATCACAGATTAAGAAATTGTAACTAATATAGCTAAATTGCTCTAATTTAGCTTTAGACGAAACTCACCCGTCACCACCTAGCTTGATCTCTATGACCACTTTTAACACTAATCCGACAGCGGTAGACAGTCAACTTTTTTTTAAATACTTATGGAAGAGTAATTTATTTAGTCGAATGCTTCGATATGACAAAACTGACACCTTCAACATTAAACACTGATCCGACAATGTTCAAGACTATTCTATTAAGATAATATTAGATCATGAATAATAAGACGAAATTTTCACAACCACATTTATTAAAAATAGTGAGATTCTAGTTTAGGTTGTTACACCATTATCAATCTCAAACTTAAACATTTTTAATAAATGTGGTTGTGACAACTTCGTCTCATTATTCATTATGGATATATTCTACAATATCACCTCCACGACCACAAAGAAAATTAATATTAGATGATAATATTCTATTTGATTCTTAAGACAAAGTACAGTACTTTATTTAGAATTGTTATAATTCATTTAGACAACTACAGTACTTCATTTAGACGAAACTCACCCATCGCCATCTAGCTTGATCTTGGTGTCGGCTAGCACCTTGAGCACCAATCCGACAGTGGACTCCTGGTTGCAGTCGATGCCCAGCAGACAGCTCTCCTCGGCCTGCTGTCGGCCCAGACAGGATACCACCACCAGGTATCGCGTTCTATTAGGGTGTACACTCTCTAGTTTCACAGCCTGAAACACAAAAATAAACATCAATTTATTAATTAAATTTATTTATACTAGTGAGCCCAACGGGCTGGAGAACTCGCTTGCAAACAACAAATTTTGGAAAGGGAAACTCATTTGGGAAGCTTATCCTAGTGGAAGGTAGTAACGAAAAACGGCTGTTTAGAAGATACTGATTTACATAAAATTCACAAGACATCTATCACTTGAAGTTCAAGTTCATCGTTGCTCTGATACACAGATTATTTATTTTCCACAAAAAAGACCTACCGTGCTCATAAACCTATATATCAGGGCAATGAAATTAGTGAATCTATAGAGTAGATATATTTACCACATAAAAAACAGCTGTTATTCATCCATATTTTATCAGGGAAATGAAATTAATATATCAGCTGATTGAGATTCTATAAAAAGCCTGATCGCATTTGTTCACCTACAGCTGATGACAACTCAAAATTTGTTTTGAAATTTATTGCGAATTCCATATGGTGTAAACATTTTCTATATAATAGTAATAAAATAGATATATTGATGAAGGGCTGAGAACCTATCCTTTTATTTCGCTTCAAAAAGGATGAAGGAGTCGGTTAATTTTATTGGCCAACGAACTTGACCTGTCTAAAAATGAAATTTGAAAAAAGTTTAAAGTTGTTCAAATTTGAAGTTGATTGGTCAAAGCGTTCGAAAGTTATCGTGGAACATACAAACACACAACGCCTCGAGCCTCAAGTCAAAAGGAAGAACTCGCTTCGCTCGTTCAATAATAGTTAAAGCAAAAAAGAGTTCGTTCTCTGCTGCAAAATCACTTCCCAATGGTTCGGAACCCACTTAAAATTGTAGGTCCAACCACCATCGTCCAACTCATTACCCACGCACAGGTCTCACACCTATGCCGGCTTTATTTGCCGAAAAAAGGTTAGTTGTTGAAATTGATTGGAGTATTGTAACAATTCATAATTTAAATACAATATTATTTATTGACACAAGAATACGAATGCAAAGATGCAGCAGACTTATGCTTGTATTTATAAACGTTTCTTCAGTGTATCTTGACTTGAGGGACTCCTCAATCTTAATAAATAATATAATTCTTTCTTAGCACATAAGTTCAATTGTATTTGTACATTTGTAATGTTTAAAACCTTATTGAATCACATCGTGCAACAGAACCCAAATCAGCCAAGACAGAAGAAACAAAAATATCGCCCCAAGACACCGTTACTTGTGCCCGATGACGTCATTCCCAAATCTTGATACGGAAGAACACAACCTTGACCTAGTGCACGAAGTTTACCACGAGCTAATTTCGCACCGAGAGTTCTAGAAGACAGCGTGGGCAGAAGATACGTGACGTGGGGACGTGATACAGAAATCTAGACAAAGATACGTGATACAGAAATAAAGACAAAGATACGTGATACAGAAATCCAGACAAAGATACGTGATACAGAACTCGAGATACGGGTACTAAAGGCTTGATACAGAACTCGTGACCGAGATATGGAAGACTTGATACGTGATACAGAACCTAAGATACGGATACAACAGACTTTATACTCATACTTATACGTGATACAGAACGAAAGATACTGATACGGAAGACGTGATACAGAACTCATTACGAGGTTACGGAAGAAGTGATACAGAACTCGAGACAGGGATACGAAAGACTTGATACTAAAAGAAAAAAATCAGATGCAGTAGAAGCAATTTTTATTGTGCAGCCAGCCAGAAGCCACGAAGAAAGCGTGATACGTGAAGAAATAGTTGATACGCAATAAACAGATCTAGTATAATCCTCCTCAAAGACCTCTCACCTCTGTACATCCAAGTTCAAATGTAGAAAGCAAACCAAAGTCTGGCACAAAAATAACTTGTTCATGACTTAGTTCTGTCTACGTATTTTGTAATTAAGTAGGTTTAAATGTGGTACGTTATTAATAGAATTAAATGTGCCACATTATAAATATAGAGGTTGGATCAAAAAGTTGGTAATGACCGCTATTAAACTAGGCTAATGTTTTTGACCGCTTGCTAAGGAATAATATGATGAAACAAATTTTTATGCAAAATTTTGTCAACTGAATAACCATACAATAATCTATTGAAGCGATTTTTTTTATTTTATAAAATAATTCGCAACTGAGCACAACTGATTATGGTCAAGAAAAATTAAAAAATTTGGTTTAAATTCAAATTATGAAATTGCATAATATTGCAAAACGATAATTTGGAGCAATAGCTATTTTTCAAGAGCTATTTATTGGAAACCATATTGGAAGAACATTCTAAATTAATCATATTTTAATAATTTATCAATTAATAATCATTGATAAATTAATAATATCAAATAATTTGGCGATAAGAATGTTATTTATTTTTTCATTGGAACAAAATGTCTGATTTATTAAATACTAATTATTTTAAGAAATTCGACGATGGTAAATCGTACAATGCATGAATAAAAAGGTAGCGAAAAACAGCTAAATAACAGAGAAAAATAACTAAATAGCAATACAGTAAATACATAATGAAATTGTCTTCAAATAAGCAAAGAAATCAATGAAATATAACTAACTGTAAATAAATATGAATAGAAATAACTAAATACAACTACTTAATGCAATTTGTCTTCAAATAAGCAAAAAAGTCAATGAAATATTACAAGCTTTCCTACAACAATAAATACAGATTTTAAATACTTCATATTGTCAAGAAATATCGAAGTCAATAAATAAATGCCAAAAAATATCATCAATCACACAAAAATCAAATTTGAATAGCACAATTGAATTCCATCTCGATACAACATACAAAAGCACTGATCTAGATAGCCTGACTATCAAAACAATCATTAACAGCTTAGTAAAAGGAAAAGAAGAACAAGAAGAAGGATTGTCAGTTTTCTTCAATAAAGATATGAATTAGCATAACAAGTCTTGAGTCATACATACAGCAAAGTAGCAATGCTTCAAATTCAACGGGCTAATCGAAAAAATTTACATCACAAAAAATTGACAGCGAAAAATTTACACTGACGTGTGTGATGGAATGATTTATCTCTTGAAGAAGCACTTTTGTTTTCAGCATATTGTTGATTGCAGAAAGATTCTAATAGGTTAAGATTTTTTTCAAAGAAAGAGGATCGAAGAGCCATAAATGATACGTCAATGCAGTAAACAAGTCGCAGCAAACATCTAATAGCCAAAACAACGAACATCTAAATTGAATAAAACATATTTTAAAACAAAAAAAGATACCGACTTCAGTGAAATGATAAAATACTCACGTACTAAAAAGTTTAAAATAAAGTATTTAATTTAAACTGAGAAAATGTTAAATTTCATACAAGTAATCTTTTGAAGTCGGCGCCAAATATTTTATAAATTATTTTTTAGGATGATGCCCACATATGTCTGAGACCTGTGCGTGGGTAATGAGTTGGATGATGGTGATTGATGATTTGGACCTACAGTTTTAGGTGGGTTCCGAACCACCGGGAAGTGATTGATAAGAAATTCTAATATCAAAACTAACACTGTATTTCAATTAAATATGTGATTTACACTCACTTTTACTGAAATACAGTGTCAGTTTTGATATTAGATTGTTCAATTATATCGTCATGGAAGACATCACAGAGTAGTTCTGTTATATTTTAAAAGTTTATGGGAAATTTGGCGCCGACTTCAAAAGATTACTTGTATGAAATTAAAAAATTTCTTAGTTTAAAGTAAATACTTTATTTTAAACTTTTTAGTACGTGAGTATTTTATCATTTCACTGAAGTCAGTTTCTTTTTTTGTTTTAAAATATGTTTTATTTTAAGCTTTTTAGTTGAATTTTCAAACTTTGAAAACATGAGAAATTTCTTAAAGCCTACATTATGAAATATTTATCAAATTAGCAAGCCAATAATTAATTTATAACATCGATAGTTAAATAACTAAAAATCCACTTATAAGAAAAGATAAACTACGGAAAATTCTACGTTTTATTTAATGTGAAATATTGTATTTAGGAAAATTATAATAGCGAAAGGCTTCTTAAAAGTGAAATGGCTTTTGATTCGTTTTGATGTGGTCCTTTTCAGAATATACCTACACTGAAATAGTAGGCCTATATTACATTACAAGTGTGGAAAATTCAGTTTACTGAAAATATGATAAGTTAACGCAGGAGATGAAGTTGAGTGCGATATTATCATACGAGTATGGTAAACACAGCGAACACATAAGACCAATAGAAGGGGCTTCTTGTCGCCGAGGTGAAGCCACTTGTTAGGCGCTCGTCCACTACAAATATGGCGGCGCAGGGATGACTCCCCAAGTGGCGAGCGCTTGATAAGCCGGTTTTTGCTATTACCAGTACGGCACGCATTACATCGCCAGCCTGTTTCTTCATAATATGAATTGCTCATTCTTGAGACGGATAAATTATAGAAATGTCATTTCTCAGCTGATCTAATTCTGAAATTTTAATTGTGAGTAGAGGCATTCTGTGATGAATTTTGTTAACAAGGATTACTCAAACTTTACTCGAAAAATAGTTAATTTTCTAATGGAGTGACATTTTTTCACATACCTTCCTATATTATAACTGTCATTATATAATTAATATCTGTCATTTGACTGCCACATCCTTTTACTTAACATGAAATAGAACAGTAGGAGAAAGAGAAAACAAAAAGCTGAATTGAACTGGATAATGTATTTACTTTGCAAATCTAGTCACAGTGATCATAAAAGACATCACAAAAACAATATCACAATTATTGTCTTTTGTTATCCCTGTCTAGTCACAACAATAATAATTAATAATCTTAATGTTGTTCGACATTCTCACTCATAATTTCTATAAATAGAATAGTCTCTTTCTCTAACACATAGCACAATACTTAGTGTCTTCACGAGTGCTTGAAGAATACTTTTTTTCATCAACCCAAAGTTGATCTGGTTGGCGCCCATATAGAAGTTATATCATTCTGGATAGCGAAAGTAGGGTCTTCACAATAGGCTATTTCCCCATTAGACAAAGTAAGTAAACGTTCAACGTTTTGTAGTCATTGATTTATACGATTCAATTTAGTTACATGACTTTAAAGATGAATTTTCATTTTATAATTTCATTGTGTAACAGCATAGTAGAGAAATTAAAAAAGTTGTGACATTTATTTCTATAATAACTCATATTAAAACTGAGTTATATTGTATGTATTATGTATTTTAATGGAGATGACTTTATATTTTAAGAATATTGGCTCATGTTTATATTGTACAGGATATAATGCTCAACATAATGATTAATAAAATGAAATAAAAAATTGTTCCAATAAACATTTTCCTATTTGGATCTTGTTCATTTGCGTTTATAATGGAAAGAATTGAAGGTTAGACTAATTTAATCAATAATTTCCTAAAAACAATCTAACTATAATATTATTACATTACAATAATAAACCTTCAAGGAAGTATTGGATCAAACACAAGAAATAAGTGATGAATTGGCTTTGTGGTTCTGGATGCACAAGCCGGCTGACGACAGCGCGCCATCCCGATCGCACTTCAACCTAACATTGTATCCAAAGTATAGGTCGTATTTTAAAATAAAAATCATGAAAAAAAAATTCAGTTATTTCTGTACAACTTTCTCGCTTTGATCACATCTCTACCCAAAAGATGAAAATTTTGGTAGCCGACTCACTTTTTTATGTCATGTTTGAAACTCGGACAAAAATTATAACTTTAAACAACTAATTAAAATTTATAGAGGTAACTATTAACTCTTATAATGCCACTGTTATCTTCAGAAACTAATTGTCTATACTCATGCCAAGTTTGAAAGTTATATCTTAATCCTAAGTGTGTTAAACTGCAGTTTATTTGGAGAGCGCGCATTGAAATTTTCTGCTCTTGAAAACACGATTTCGTCTTTCTATCCACTACATGGATGGCAGACGGCTTCACCTCCTGTATGCTACGCTAGTCATACGCCCCTTCTATTGGTCTTATGGGTTCGTTGGGTAAACATCTCTTTCCGGACGAGTTATGTACGATATTTTTCGTGATATTAGTCATATGTATTTTTTTAATATAAAAGACATAAACTTTGAGCTAGTACAAAAGGATCATCAAACATAACCTTAAAATAGCCTATTGTACGGACATGTATTTAAAGGCGAATAATAATAATAATATTAATCCATCACAGCAGCGAAACTAAAAATACTTCTGAGATCAGCTGTTTTTCCAAATTCTCCAACTTATGATTGAAACTAAATACCGGGAAGTGATTTTACAGTAGAAAACATAGTCTTTTTTGCTCGCCAAAACAATCTGTCACCCTTCCAAAGAGCGCCCAGGAGCTTCGTAGCTTATCTCTGATTGAACAGATACCTGCTACAGAACTCGGCTATCACTTCCCCAAAAATGAAAGTTATATGCCTGGATTTCTTGTTCCGTGACGAACTGCGTTGTTAATATTAAATTTTTAAGTGAATTCAACGACTTGCAGTAGGCTATATGCCTTTAGAGTGTAAATCTAAATTAATATTCATGTTTTAGAAAGAATCCGGAATTATTGTACTTCAAAGTAGAATTTCTAGTTGAACTTTGTCTTGACCTAAAATTCTGATGTTTTAATTGAAAATTTTGTAAAGAAAGCATTAGTGGGCTGTGCCTGTTGTATCTTTACTTGATAGTGTTTCTTGTAGCAATTGAATAAATAAATAAAATATCAAAACTGACACTGTATTTCTATTCAAATCATGATTTTTACTCAATTATACTAGAGGCTTTATATTATACTGAAGCTTCTCTTTAGAAGTGAAATGTATCCCTCCAGTAAAGTGAGTAAAAATCGTAATTTAAATAGACAGTGTCAGTTTTAATATTAGATTGTTCATCAAGTATTTCGCCACGGAAAACATCACAGAGTTTGTATGTATTTATTCCAATTTAAATTATTAATAAATTCATACTCAAGTAAAATTCAATACGGCAAGGCAAAATTACTATACTGGTTAATCACTACAGTATATACTGATGAACAAGGGGTATAAATGCGACTCGATCATTTGTATCTATTAATTTTCAAACTGCTTGCACAGTGGAGCTTCAAATTTCAATGATAATCATGACAAAATGAAACGCAAGCTGTGGAATGGTGTAGGACAGACTGAAGCCGCGTGAACACTACCATTCCAGAGCATGTGTTTCATTCAGCAATGGTGACTATCATCGAGTTTTGGATGCTTAACTGTGTGAACACCCTAAAATAAATCAATAAAATAACCATAATAATCACAATAATCAAATAAAATAAATAATTAATAATTTTAGTATTTCTCATTAATGACTTGTTTCTTTATATTTTTTCTAATTGTATTGGCAATTAAATAAAATTTTTATAATTATTGTTATTGTTATTATTATTGTTATTAATACTATTAATTTTATTATTATTATTATTATTTTGAATATCAATGTTGTTAAAAAAAAGGTGTTACATATAACTACACCATATATGAGTAGCATTAGAGAGCCAAAAATTAAGTACCATTGCTGTGAATGTTTCAAATTACAAGACAGAAAAATATATGTTTGTACTAGGGATTGTCAATTTATCTTAAACTGTTCTTCATACAAGTATCTTGGTGTAACAGTAGACAATTATTTTCGATGGGATATACACATTAAAAATGTTTGTAACAGGTTGAAACAAGTTTTAGCCAAAATGCATTATGTGAAAGATTTGATTCCTAGTAAAGTAAAGAGGATGATGTATATAGCTTTGGGTGAGTCTATCATGAGATATGGTTTACAAGGGTGGGGTTATGCCAGTGATGTTTATTTGAGAAGAATAACTTGTGTTCAGAAAAAAAAATTATTTTTGATTTGTGATTCACCTAGAAGAATTCCATATGAAAACCTCTTGAACAGGTGTAATGTTTTAAGTATTAAAGGTTTATTTTTGTTTACAATAATAATGGAGAATTATTTTAGTAAAAAGTATTTAGTTCTTTAAGAAAGCCGTTATGGCTTGAGAAATGAGAGATATATTGTTCCATTTGCACATAATAATATTGCAAAGAATAATCTATCATTTATTGTTCCAAAAATATTTAATGATTTACCTGAGTGCTGCACTAAATTTGTAAATATGAAATTGTTGAAACGAAATTTAAAGGTTTGGCTTAATCATTATACGTTAGATAATGTTTAGTTCAGTTGTTCCTAAGAAATTTCATTTAATGGAGAAATAACTAATTCAGGTTGATTGAAGTTATTATTTTATTTTGTAATTGAGAGCTGAGCCAACAATTGTAATTTTAAAACAGTATTAATTTGATTGTTCTAAATATTGTAAAAATAATTTTTCATAATTTTTTTTGTAAAAAGAAATTTGATTTGCTGTATTGAACCTTGTTAAGCAACCTTGCAGGTTTGCTTAAGGTTATATAATTTTGAATGAATAAAAGATTTTTTTATTCTATTCTATTATAATAAAGAAGCATACCAATTTATTAGAAGCTCATCTCTGCTAATATGAAAAAATAAGTACAATAAGAAAATATTAATTGTACTTCTAAAATAATGGGTGTGATAGCCGAGTGCCGTAGCAGGTATCTGTTCAATCAGAGATAAGCTACGAAACTCCTGGGCTATCTTTGTAAGGGTGACCGATTAAATTGTCACTTGCAAAAAAATCTGTTTTCTGCTGTAACATCACTTCCCGGTGGTTCGGAACCCACCTAAAACTAACTGTGGGTCCAACTCATCAATCATCATCATTCAATTCATTACCCACGTACAGGTCTGAGACCTATGTGGGCTTCATCCTCCGAAAAAAATCACTACAAACAAATAATTATAATTCCAGTAATATTCAACAAAATTAGTTGCACTCTTACTACGAATTTCTCTATTTACAAGCACAAATAAAAAGTTAGTGAAGTCATTCCTACTATACATTATCGACTGAATTCCACCCATCTTCTTTACTTCTATTCTCTCTGATTCCACCATCACAAGCCACCAAGTGATAGGCTACTTTCAACAATTTATGGCTTTCAATTTGTCACTAATTAATTACGGGCGTCACAGATTCGGATTAGCAATTAAAACAGATATGACTGGTACATACTTCTTATTGCCTCTATAAGCTGTTACTATACTGCTATATAATGCTACAGTATGCTGTTAATCTAACTATATATACAATTTTGAATAGCAATCAACCAGGAAGCGTGTTTTAATGCATATTGTTTTAATTACATTCGTAACGGGCTTTATCTAGGTTTTAAATCGGATTAACTCAATTGGCGGCAGGGATATTAATTTTCTGTCATTGACGGTATAACTGCTTTCTGTCGGCCCTATAATTTGCCTAAGGGTTACATCACCTTATAAAGCTCTCTAAACTACAACTTTCTCTTGCAAGCCCCACAATTGATGAGAAAATTAAAGGCTGTGAGAAACAAGAGTTCAAATTTTAGTCGACATTTCAAATAATTATATATATGCTCTAAAACCTGATATTCAATCATGGTATCAATCCAGATTTCTGATTATAAAGTTGGGTTTTCTTAGCTCAGCAATTTTCACACAGGGGACTACACACCAGTACTGCCAGACGCAAGCCATATAATTGTGGGGGATTTGGATCGAAATTACCGTACGTTCAATTGTTACGTACGTAATTTCGAGCCAAATCCCCCACAATTCTTTAGCTAGCGACTGGCAATACTGGTGTGCAATGCGCTACTGAAAAAGTAGGGAAACCCAGCTCAAGTTCAACTGGATTAACTTCTTGGAGGGTTTTTTTCCCACATAGGTCTGAGACTTATGCGTGGGTAATGAGTTGGATGATGGTGATTGACCTACAGTTTTAGGTGGGTTCCAAACTACCAGGAAGTCATTTTACAGCAGAGAACCGTGTCTTTTTTGCTGGTCAATCTAATTGGTCACCCTTACAAAGAGTGCCAGGAAAACGCAGCTTATCTCCATCTGATTGAACAGATACCTGCTACGGCACTCAGCTATCACATCCCCATTACTTTAGAAGTACAATTATTTTCTTATTGTAAATATTTATTGCAAATTGCAATTGTACATTTTTCATATTAACGAAAATGTCCTTTCTTCTAGTTAATGTGTGAGTTTATTTCTTTATTTTATTTGATTATTGTGATTATTATGGTTATTTTAATAATTTATTCGAAGTCTTTTTGAAGGAACAAATCCAATCGGTCACCCTTACAGTGATTGCCCAGGAGAGCGTTGCTTATCTAATCTGATTGAACAGATACCTACTACAGCTCACGGCTATCACTTCCTCAAATTTAGATCAAAATTGTGATAATCAATAAATTATGAATGATTTTTACCAGTAGATCAAATTTCAAAATTTGTCAATACTATTGCAAAAAAAAATGTAAAAGGTTACAGCCAAATACAACAATGCTTATGTGGATCTTATTAATATAGAGAGAACATTTACTAACAGAAACAATACACCATTTTCTTAAATTTTCTTACTAAGGGTTTATAGCCTATTGTTTATTGTAGCCTATTGTTTACATGACAGCATTGCGTTAATATTCTAAAAAAGATCTATGACTGGTGACAACACTATGTTAAATTTTTGCTAATATTCAAATTTATTGAGAATTCTAGGAAACCAGGACAAAATAATTTTAGCAATAATTTTAAAACACTTAAGTAAGCGTTTGGCTTTTTAGGAGACACTGTTCCTATTCAGATCAATTATTATTTGTTTCCAGTAAACAACTGCAATCGTTTATTGGAATTTTGTTAGCTTCTTCACTCGATTGTTCCTTTTTAGGTAATTTAGAGCATATTTCGTTATCGGGATATTCGAAGAAACTATTCCATTGATTCTTAGAAATGAATTTATGGAAAATATTTAGTCGCATCATTTTTTCGACTGATTCTTCAATGACTTTGTATGGGAATGTTTTTATAATAATTCCTGTTAGGAATAGAATGTATAGCAACCACAGTTTAAAAATAGGTGGGAAGTCAGAGTTTTTGATAGCAAGAAATTGATAGCCGCGAGCCGTAGCAGGTATCTGTCCAATCAGATAGAGATAAGCTGCGTTCTCGTAAGTCCTGTTCGTAACGGTGACCGATTAGATTGGCCAGCAAAAAAGACACGGTTCTCTGTTGTAAAATCACTTCCCGGTGGTTCGGAACCCACCTAAAACTGTATAGGTCCAACTCATCAATCACCATCATCCAACTCATTACCCACGCACAGGTCTCAGACCTATGTGGGCTTCATCCTCAATAAAAAAAATATATATATATATACATACATAGGCCTGAACCATAAGGTCATCTAATATATCTATGGTGCCAGGTATGAAGGGCTTAAGTCAAAAATCCCAATTTTTCACAGTAGCAAAAACAAATTTTGAAAATATTTGCAAAAAAACTGTGATAATTTGAAGTATTTGGAATTAGTTAATCCTATAGTACTATAATTAAGGTACAATATGAATAGAAATAATTTCTACAAAGACACCATTGTAGGATGTTATGCAATATTTAGGTTGCTAGGTTACGGACTTGTGCCCTTTGTACCATATTACTGCTGACTTAAGCCTTTTTGACCAGAAGTATTAAATCATAAAAAATGGTTGCATGCACAAAAAATAGTTCTATTGAACAAATTAATTTGAACAATCATACTGAAAAATATTCAAACAAACGAATTATTATCTTTTATTTGAAAAGAATAAAAATAAAAATACTAATAATCGCCTAATAAAATTATTGGCAGTTTTGCACTATGGCATTATGTGGCCATTTAATTTCCAAAAAAATTGAAAAAGGAATGTACTATAATTTGAAGTATTTTATTTATTTAATGGAATAAGGAATAATTATTTTCTGGATGGAAATAAAGATTATTATCATTTTTATTATTTTAGTCTATGTCTTCTTCAAATAGATCAGGATCCACATCACTAACATCTGCAGAGGTCTTCAAATTCTTATAGAATTGATGAAATGTTGTTGGAATTAAGGACAGTAGGTCTTGTAAGTCTTTTTTCTTCTCATCCGAGATTGGCACTGGTCCTGAATATCTATTAGATATTGGTGCAAATTTTAAATTATTTTTGCCACGCCGGAGGAAGCTAACTTGCAAAAAGCCAACATCTTGCAATCGTTTTTTATAATGGATTATGCCTTCATCTTTTTTGTAGCATAGCCACTGAACATCATGAAATTTGAACGCATCACCTGCTGTGTTTTTTCCCTATTCACTAACGTATTTTTTAGAAGACCAGCAAAGTCAAGAAAGTCATTCTCAGTCATTTCATACACACTAAATTGTTGCTTTTTACCAGTTGATCGTACTAGTTAATACCAATCGTGTGGATGATAAATTGGTATAGCAAGTTTTTTTTTTTTGTTTTTCAATAAGTGCATGGTCAACATCGCACTCCATATGTGTGTGGCCAGGTACAAGAAACTTATGATGAATTACTGAAAAGTGTGGGAAATCAGCCATTGCCTTCAAAAACATAGCACAGACATGACTGTTTTTATTCTGTCCACCACATGTGTCAGAATAAAACACAACTTTGGTCACATTTTCAGGGAGTGCCTTGAGATGGTGATACAAGCACGAAGCTACTTCATTAGCCCCTCTACCAGCAGCAGCCTCATGCCACATGTAATTCACAGACTTACCATTAGCACAATCATGTATTGTTAAATTAAAAGTCCACAATTGACGTTTGTAAAATGATACTGATGATGACAAAAATGGTGTTGGTAAACACTGCTGCAAGTCAAATGTGTAGCAACGTTTTGATGTGTCATTTTTTGCTGCTTCTTTGTCATGACGCTTTGCTTCATATGCCAAGTCAGCTTCTTCATGATGAAGTTTCAGTTCCTCCTTTGCTTTGTATTCATCTTCCTTATTTGAAGGTTCATTTGCTAATTTTATCTTCAAGTTCAGTACATCACATTTGTGACAGGTATCAGCCTTTGGCTTCTTAAAAGACAGATTCAGTTTATGAAATTCAGCCTCGTAAATGTTACGTGAAACAGGTTTGTTATTGATTTTGCAGTACAGTTCATACATAGACCGTAAATTTAGATGTGGAGGCAGATATTTTTTATCATTTATCCTTCTAGTATAATGACTCTCAAAACTAGGAAATGATAGGCTTTACTTCATCAAGTTCTTCTTCTTTTTTTTTATTAGCAGTTGGAAATTTTCCACGTTGGTCAGATTCTATAATACCTGATGTGCTTAGTAATTTTTTTTGTACAACATACCTAACAAATTTTTCTTTTTCATCCAAAGTTTTTAGGAAGCAGTCCTTGCAGGTATTATACCTAGCACCTCGAATTTGAAAAAAATATTGATGAGTGAATTGCCTTTTTTTAAGGCTCTCAGGTTTCCTTTTACGAGTAACATCACTGGTTTTTGACTCCACATGCGCAGCTATGTATGCAGCTCTTTTGTCATGAGTTCCCTGCTGCCAATATTCATTGAAAATAGAAGATCTTACATCATTAACCAAAAATTCACTGCACTGGTTTCTACACATTTTCAATGGAACTAGTTGTCTGTGTTTGATGGTTTTTCCACTAGCAGTCTTGTATGCTTCCCCAGTGTGCATTTTTCTTTTCCTTTCATTGCGAATTCTTCTGCTCCACTTTTTCTCTTCAACTTTCCTTTTCTTAATGTGAGACCCATCTTCAGTAGTGTCACTGATGCTATCACTTTCCAATAATTCGGGATTGTAGTTGTTGGTTTTGTCAATGTCACTGTCATCAAATTCCAAAATATCAAGTAGATCAGCATCAGGATCAGGTCGAACAGGTGATGAGTTTGCTTCAGTTACTTCATTTAAATCTGAAACAATCAAAAACACACAAGTGAGTTATAATTATTGTATCTAACCAGTTTGACAAGAAAATTGAATTTATTTTATAAAACAACAAATCACCGAAGGATTAACAACAACATGGAAATCTTATTAGCTTTGAATGTTGGAGTAGCTTTGTATTATAACAGCCAGTTGCACAAAAATCCAATTGAATTTATCCACTGTAAAATGACATCATCGCATTAATGACAGTTTATTTGTTCAATGATAGTACTTGAGAAGTTTCCAAGAAGCATGGAATATAGAAAAATGCACTTATAAAATCTGAAAGTCCAACCAACCTATTTTCTTTTCTTCATGGTCATTGATATCATTGGCATTGGTGTTTATGTCATCTACATTTTTATTTGGATCCATCAATAATTCGTCAGTTGTCTGAAATGGAATGTGAAGATTATTGAATGTAGAAATAAATTATTGATATCAGGGTTTTCATAATAAATATTAATCAAAATAAAAATTATTAATATTGAACATTGGTTTTGTTGAAAACATTGAATAAAATTCATTTGCTACAGCACTCAGAAATCTTCATGACATAAAATTGTTAAGTTTAATGAAAAATGTTGTCAGTAGTATGCCTTATATAACTTTTCCCTTTGAATTATCTCCATAAGTTTCAGTAAAATTAGAAAATGTTCTTTCAGAAATTTATCTCTGATATTAAAAAATCCATTCATACTCAAAATCATTCATTTTTGAACATTTTTGAGCCTTTATTGACAACACATGACACACTTTTTCAAAGGTTCATACAAATTTAAAACATAGTACTGAGGAATTGTTGAAGAATAAAGCTTGATTTGAAGAATATAATAATAATGATAAGCTTACCGAATTTTTTGAATGTTCTGCTGTTGGTTTTTCTAGATTTTTTGATTTCTTCAAATATGTATAATTTAATTTTTGAGTCCCATCTTGGGAGCACTCAATTAAATCAGGGCTCAATGGAGCATCATCCATGACATTTTCTATGCAAATTTCATCATCATTCATTTTTGAACATTTTTGAGCCTTTATTGACAACACATGACACACTTTTTCAAAGGTTCATACAAATTTAAAACATAGTACTGAGGAATTGTTGAAGAATAAAGCTTGATTTGAAGAATATAATAATAATGATAAGCTTACCGAATTTTTTGAATGTTCTGCTGTTGGTTTTTCTAGATTTTTTGATTTCTTCAAATATGTATAATTTAATTTTTGAGTCCCATCTTGGGAGCACTCAATTAAATCAGGGCTCAATGGAGCATCATCCATGACATTTTCTATGCAAATTTCATCATCATCGTCCTCATTTGAAGATACACTTGGATTCCAGTTCTTATCTTTATCAGAATCATCAGGTTCTGATTCAGAATCCTGAAAATAATGATTTAAAATGGTGTTAGCACAATCTTGAAACTAATGCAGCTAATCATATGAATGATAAGAAAGTACCATTCATTCACAATAGCTGTTACTCACATTAGATAGGCCCAGTTATGATGACTGAGTTAAAAATATCAGTGAATAATTCAAATATCTCAAATGTTTTATGTTGTTTGAATTAGAATAATTTCGAATTGATAGATGAATTGACAGGAATAAGGAAATCCTGCATTTATAATGTATCTATAAATAAATAGTCCATTCTATACTGTCAGTTCGAGGTTTGTAGAGGTTATGAGAATATTTCAACTAGCTCTACTTGTATGCAATCAAACATAATCAAAAGCAATACAGCAAAGAGAATAATAAGCAAATAGTTTGGTATTGAAAAGTGAATAATATTAATTGAGTGCATGAATCTTACCTGGCTGTATTTTGTAAATTGTCTGCACAAACGTCTAGTTCGGTTAGAAATAGAATTTGTACTGCTGGAAGGTACATTCAATAAAATTTCTGTGAGATTCTCATTATTATGCTGGATCTTCGCTAGATCACACAAAATGCGACCTCTACTAGTCATTTTAGACACAATACAACAGAAGACTCAATAAAACCACGTAGAACAATACTAATATAACAAACAGTTAACAGTATAAAAGCCAGCTAACAAACTTTCTTGCTTTTAGGTTACCGGTATAATATTATTTTGGCGCCAATGTAAGCAGAAATCATATGTTTGTTATTGTTAGGGGCACTCATATGGTGAGTGCACTAGCTACATCTGTGAACAAAAGTGTGAACTACGATATTTCACTTGTCACCGTGGAGAGGATTTCACTTATGCCCTTTGTACCAAATACTTTGTACATCATGCTGTGGTCAAAAAGGCATAAGTTGACTAAAGCCATTTTTACAAAACTAAATAATAAGATTAATATGGTAAGAAAGGCATAGGTTGACTAAAGCCTCTTATACCAGAAATAATGCTGAAAATTTGACTTAAGACCTTTAAACCAAGATCCACTGCTCTTTTCAAAGAACCAGTAGACTTAAGCCCCTTATACCATTCGAAAGAGAATTTTTTTCTTTTTATTTTAGACTTATAATCCAAAA
>OX418221.1:49938780-50011188 GCA_948455865.1 Conomelus anceps
CCATTTTCTTTTCAATTTTCTTTTTATTCTAACTCTTCTTATTTATATTCTCCTTCTTTTTCTTCCATTAAACCATCTTATTTTCTTCTTTTAATATATTTCATTTTCTTTTTCTAATTCTTGTATGTATTTTTTCCTTCTTCCTCATCTTCTAATTATTCTTGTTCTTCTTCGTGATCGTCTCTTGCTTCTTCTTTTTATTTTTATTCGTCTCTATCTTCTTATTTTCCTTCTTTATCGTCTTACTCTTCTTCTCCTTCTTCTTTGTTCTCCCACTTAGTTTTCTTATTCTTCTTTTTCCTTCCTCTACTTTTTATTTATAGTTTTCTACTTTTTAAAAATCTTCTTTGTTCTATTTTTCCTTCTCCTCCTTCTCCTCCTCCTCCTCCTCCTACGCCTCTTCTTCTTCTTCCTCCTTTTAGTCTCCTCTATCTATATCAGGTAGAATTTATAGGTTAAGTGTAAGAGAGGGACACCGTCCCTAACTTCGCCTTTTCATACAAATGTATCACCAAGCTTTTTTTCTTTTTTTTCTATAAATCATATTAATATCATTTTCCAGTCATAATTTCATGTTTGTATATAGTTAAAAGTTTATGTAATAAGTAACTGATAATGTTTTATGTAATAATACTTTGTGATGCCTATATATTGTATTTTATACTAGTAACTGTCCAACTATTATTTGCATGAATAAAGAAATCAATCAATCAATCAATCTTCTTATTTTCCTTCTTTATCGTCTTACTCTTCTTCTCCTAATTCAAAGTCTTCTTTGTTCTTCCACTTAGTTTTCTTATTCTTCTTCTACTTCTTCTTTATTTACTTTTTTAACCCCATAGGTGATTAATAGGTGATTCCTATTGGAAAGGAGATATTACTTTGCAAATTTCAGGTAAACCTTCTTTCCACCAGTATTGCATCCTTCAATACTCAATTTTATTTGTGCAAGGTTTTAGTCTTTCGAAGGGAGTTATATGTGAGATTTTTTATCTAAATATAGCCCTTCAAGGAGCAGCCGGAAAAGCCCTGACACAAATATATATTTGAAAAATTTTGTTGTACTTTACTTCATTTTCTAATTCTTCTTTGTCCTTCTTCTTATTTATGTAATCGCCTTTGTTGTTGTTCTTTTTCCAACTCTTCTCCGACATCTTCTTTTTCATCACTGTTATTTTCTTCTTCTTCTCATACAACTTCTTCTTCTACGTTCTCCTCATTTTTCAACCTCTTCTTCTTCATCAACCTCTTCATTTATATTCTTGTTTTCTTCTTCTTCTTTACCTTCTTTTCCTTCAAATTTCAGTTTTCTTTATCATCTTCTTTTTATTCTAACTCTTCTTTGAAATATTATCTATTGCTGTGAGAAGTTTTTTCACCAATTATTTTGTGAAGTATGGGGGTTCAAAGTTGACATTTTTCGGTTTTGGGGGGCAATTGATCCCAATTATGATTGATTTTAAACTGTTAATAAATTTGATGTAACCTTAAGGAATAAAATGACATATTTTTATTTTAATCTAACAAATAGTTTTTCGAAATATATTTTTTTAAATCTGTAAAAATTTCAGTTTTAAAAAAATATATTAAAAAAACTATTATTTGTTACATTTTAATAAAAAATATGTAATTTTTTTTTCTCAATGTCTCTTTTAGTTAAGGAAATTTTATCAAAATTTTAAAGTCACTCGTAGGCGAGATCAATTGCCCCAAAAACCGAAAAATTCCAACTTTGAACCACTATATTTCACAAAATAATTGGAGAAAAATTTTTCCTAATAGCAATAGATGATAACATTTCAAAGCCATAATAATATGCAAAAAAAAGAAACTACGAAAAAAATTATGACCAAAAACCCTGCGCGGAGCCTTTTAAGGAAGGGAGCCTCAAGGTAAGTTCATGAATATGGATGGACCAAAGGATCGTCCACATCATGAAATGTTTCCCAAAAATGTCAGCCAGAAAAACGTCAGGTGAATCCAACAAAATATTTTATTAACATTCACTCGAAATAAAGAATTTTTATGGCGAATATATTAGGTGCATTCTGGACAAAACTTCTCATCAACAAATACCTCTCTGACATGAATTTTCCACCTGGACAATTAATTTTGTTGTACATAAGTTCAATTTTATAATAAAAAGTATCATAAATTTGGTTCGAAACGAGTTCCTCTCTTAGAGTAAAAAACATTTTCCTACAGTGATTCGAGAAAGTGCCTATTTTTGCACTAACTGTAGCACGCAAAATAGTCTATTCCTGCACCAGTGCGGGAAAGAACTTTTCCGCACTCCAAATTTGCAACCTAACAACACAAAATAGTGAGCATGTAATACGCAGGTTCCTATTCTGCATTCAAAAATAGGTTGGCTACTCTGCTTCAGCTGTGAAATAGTTGTTGTAGTTGTTGTTGTTGAAATCGATGTGATTCGAAAATAGGTTATGTGAGGAATTGTCAGGTTATGTAGGCCCTGTTTTGTTCTCTTTAAATTACTTTATACATTACTGTAGGAAAAATTTAATGTGTAATACGTGTGCAAAGTATTGTTTCTGCACTCGAGAAACTTTTTTCACTCGCCTTCGGCTCGTGAAAAAAACTGTTTCTCTCGATGCAGAAAAACGCTATTTTGCACTCTAGTTACACAAATAGCTATTCTTTAAATAGTATGAGGTAAAAAATCAACTTCCACAAGAGAGCAAGAGAAAAAAAACAATAATTTTAATCTGTGATGTTTTCCATGACGAAATACTTAATGAACAATCTAATATTAAAACTGACACTGTATTTCACATTTAAAAGTGAATTTCACATTTAAAAGTGAATTACAGTGTCAGTTTTAATATTAGATTGTCAATCATTTTAAATCATCTTTGATCCCTCTTGCAATTGCTCGTAAATTAAAAAACCCCATATTCTAAACCGTCTACAGGGGCTAGCGTTGTTCGCTAACTAACGGGTTACCGTATTCGTATACAACGAAGTGGTATCATTAAAATAAACGGTTTATTGATGGTCTTACTGAAGAAAGGTTCCACTTAAACTATTGTTGGATAGTAGTGGTCGTTTGGCGAAATTACAGTTACAACTCCACTTGTTTGCTTAAATGAACAACAATACGTCGATTGTGTGGTCATGCTGTCGTTTCACTGCCGGCAATTTTGATGCCTCTTCAACTTCAATGCAATCAACTGGTCGAATCAATTCGAAATAATGTGCAGTTTATTTGCTAACAACTAGCCGACATCTGGATGCAGTCATTTTATAGTTGCAACGGGATTATCAGCGGGTAGGGTCAGATCAGATCAGGGGACGGTCCCGTCACTGTCACTTCAATACGAGCAGAATACAGACAGGTTGAATTAGAACGGTTAGAGAAACAGGGTTTCTTAAAAAGACCGTTCCAAAAGGGACATAATACAATAGTTGCTATAGCGCAATTATACATCTTATTTTTTTTCGGAGGATGAAGCCCACATAGGTCTGAGACCTGTGCGTGGGTAATGAATTGGATGATGGTGATTGTTAAGATGGACCTCAGTTTTAGGTGGGTTCCGAACCACCGGGAAGTGATTTTACAGCAGAGAACAGAGTCATTTTTGCTGGCCAATCCAATCGGTCACCCTTACAAAGAGCGCCCAGGAGTTTCGTAGCTTATTCTATAAATAGAAGTGTTCTATTCCGGTGGCGTAACTGGATCAGTCTGTAATAACAGGTGGTTCTCTAATAATACAATAATTTTTTTGACAATAAATATAGTTCTTTCATTTAAAAGGGGTATTGAGGGAGCCCCCGGGAAAGTTTTTAAAAAGTCTCTTTAAACCCACATTTTAAGCGATTCTAGACATGAATTCATCAATTTTAACATTATTTTAAGCCATATTGTGTGTCAAAGTGATTCTTATTTATTACATTTGTCATCAAAACATCATTTTTTGGGAATTTCCCATCTGACAGGTGACTTGTCAACTTAACCTAACATTACATTTCGTCAATAAGTATCACAGTATTACATCTTGCCAACTACATTTCATCTTAATATAATACAATTACATTTTGTGAACTACATGTCATTCTAATATAATACAATTAGTCAATTTCATAACGTCTCACTATAATACAATATACATAACAATAAAATTATACCAGAAGTCTACTAAAAAATGATACAGTAGACAACATTTAGGTTTTGCATCCTTGTCGATGGGAAATTCAGACTTGAATATGCTAAAAAGTTATTGAGCTGCAAACTTAAAAGCAGGCCTACTTGAACTATTTTCACTCTGCTATTTTTGATCCCCCCTCCGCTAGTCGGGTTAATGTATAGTAATGTACTTAAAAATGTAATTTAAAAGGTATTTTTCAATGTAATTTTTTATTTTAATGGCTACAATTTCATTGTAAATGGTATTCCCGGAAATTTTTCCAAAAATAATCCCTCTAAAACCATATTTTTAGCAATTCTAGACACCAATTTTGTCAAAAATTGTCTCTCAAGACTTGTTATAGTTCCTAAATTTCTTTGGTCTCTGGGCTAGGGGGGGGGGTCTATCCCCCTGATCCCCCTCTTAGCTACGCCACTCCTATATTCATATGATAATAGCTAATTATACATCTAAATAATATATTTTTTTATCGAGGATGAGATCCTATTCATTTCTGTGTTTCAAAATATTATTATTAAAAAATAATTAATATCACTGTTACATTTGAAAAAGAAACAGAGAGGCAAATAAAGGGAGAGAGAAACAGGAGAAATAAAGTAATAACCGTGAAAAAAGGGTTACTAACTAGCGTTAGTAACTAGCTACTCACGAGTTCGAACATTAATTTTCATATCAACTATCAACTTTCTTTCCAACTGGTTCAGTGGTAGCAAGATTAGTTCTGCATCATTCAGCTTCTGTAGCTGGATCTTGTAATCTGCTGTAGATGTACTTTCTGTCTAATCTACTCGAGTTCAATAATAGGTTAGAACAGAAACAGACGAAATTAGTTTGCTAATAATTATTGTTGAATTAAACATGCAACTGTGGAGTAACTTTCACAGATGTGGGGGAATTTGTTTCGAAACTGAGTTACTTTTAAATGTTTATGCGACTGTTACAAACTGTATAAAGAATATACGATGTCCTACAGTTTTCATATAACTTAACAGCAGCAATGAATACAGATACTATCTGCATATACAGATAGTATCTGTATTCATTGACAGCAGTGAGGTGCAATATCAACAAAAGATATGAGTTATATGCAATATAATAATTATGTGTATACAGATATAAATACATGTGTAAAATAATATAAATATAGGAGAAATGGCGGCATATAGAGGCGCAGGCTTGGTGACATGACGCAGGCAGATTTTTGTGAAACACAGAATTGAATTGGGCTTCGCAAATAGAATCTAGCTTGAGGTCTAATTCATTTTTGTGTGTTACAATACGTTACCCTGCATCACATCACGAAGTATGCATTTCTATTTGAGTTCGTATAGTTACTACAAAAGTCAATGTCAAGATAACATTATTTACATATATTAAACTTTATATTTGTTGCAAGTATAGGTATATTTTAGGTGAATTTATGAGTATTTTTAAGAGCATTAAAACCAAGATATATAACCATCATTCCACCTATGGAAACTATAGCCGTTCTAAAAATTAATACTGATATTAATTTTATTTATCTGAGGATGAGTAACAAAAATTAGTTTATAAGTATTTTCAAGTGTATTAAAACCAGGATTTAAACCCATCATTTTACCTATGAAAATTATAAACGTTCTAAAAAAATAATTCTGATATTAATTTTAGTTCCCTGAGGATGAGTCAAAAAAATTGAAACAATTTCCCTATAAATCTCAATTACATTTCGCAATCGCATAATTTATAAACGAAATATTTGAATCATTCAATGCTCAGACACAAAGAAAAGCCTTGATGTTATTGTTCAACTCGGTTTCCAATCACGTTGCCTATCGGAGTTTTTTCTGAAGGCCAAACCATGATGACAATGACAATAAACTGTGTTTAAATTAAGTCAATGCCTAAACCAATGCCTAAATCTATATAGACATTGAAAACGCCGCGTAAAAAATCGTGCTTAAAAGTACCTACAAAAGTATTGAATATTTTGAAATTTGCTACATTTTATAGGAAACCAAATATTTTGGCTATGCTATTAATGTTATTTATAGAAATAGGGGAAGTGATAGCCGTGAGCCGTATCAGGTATCTGTTCAATCAGATTAGATAAGCAACACTCTCCTGGGCCCTCTCTGTAAGGGTGACTGATTGGATTGGCCAGAAAAAAAGGCTCTGTTCTCTGTAAAATCACTTCCCGGTGGCTTGGAACCCACCTAAAAATGTAGGTCCAACTCATCAATCACCATCATCCAATTCATTACCCACGCACAGGTCTCTGGTCTATGTGGGCTTCATCCTAATAAAATCATTCACAGAAAATTGATAAATCTTTGTTCATGAGCCAAATATGATAACTCGAGATTAAAAAACTACCAATAGATAATACAACTAAAATCTGACAATAGAAAAGTTGAAAATACATTAAATCTTAAAATGGGAAAAAGATCGCAATACAATAAATAGGACAGGCCTGAGGACCAGGGCCTTGTAGAGATTATAAATATGGCAAATTTTATTTACAGCGCAGTTGTTTTAAATGCAGAGTAGTCCAACTTCAATTCAAATAATTTAACGAAAAACAAGTTTTCTCAATATTTACGACGTAGAGACGTGTGAAAAAATTGTACAATCATTCAACCTCTCTCTCTCTCTCTCTCTCTCACTTACTCTCACACTTTTACATCCACTAACTTACTCCTTCTTCACGAAGGTACCCACAGAAAGCTATAAAATATTATAATTCAACAAGTTTTCGTGAATCTTCAACTCTCTAGCAAAGCTCCAACACTTTAACTTCGATTATATTTTCTGAGATGCAAATTGGTAACTTTAAAAATCAGGTGTACAGTACCAATAAATAAATTTAGTAGAATATTTATGATGTTTCTAACAGAAAAAGAAACGAATCCTGCGAAAGGTCAAACGTAATAAATAAATAACACTTGTTTAGGGAACGACAGCCTGAGTGCAACCTGTTAGTGGAATTCACAATCATATTGCATAACTTCTTATTGCATCTCTTCTATTGAAATTTGAAAAGGTTTCTTGTTCAGTGCTATTAGAATAACGAGCAGTAAATATGAGGTTTGACCTAAAAGATACGAACAAACACAATAAAATGTACTAAAATCAGAAAATGAATATTACCCCACCAAACAAAATTAATAAAAAATAGCAGTTGCCTCTATTAAGAGATTACTGGTGCTTGTTTTATAATAAATGAAAATTAAAGGTACAATCTAATTGCAAAAACTGCTATAAGATTAGCCAATAAACATAAGTACAAATAATACTAGTTCATAGTTTATGCTCTAAAAGCTTACTTACTCTTTTTTTTATATTTAGTTAGTTTATAGTTTGTAAGATTTTATTACAATAAAGTTTGGCAGCTGACAAATAATACTAGTTCACAGTTCATGCTCTGAAAGTTTATTTTTATTTATTTTTTACTTGGTTAGTTTATAGTTGTTTATACTTTGCCAAGGAACAAGACCCTGGTAAAATTAATAGGATAATCTATATTTGGTTATGAGTTACGTTAGTAATAAGCACCAACCTTATTAATTTATAAAAAGTGACTATTGTGTTTTGTGCAAGATTATTTTCTACAAAGCTTCGTTTTTTATTGTGTTTTAAACAATTATGTTAATTACATTGTATTTCCAAGAGTCAGTTGCATAAATCTTCACAAATTGCAATAATTACAATTTACAAGTGAAAACATCCATACGGTACGATTTTGTAGTACCGTATCTACATAACTATACACAATTACTAATAGAAAATTGTTACGCAAAGGTCCCAGCTTGTAATTAAAAATCTGAAATTAATATTTTTTACAAGCTTATCAAAATTTCTGATAGGTGCAATCGACCGAATTATTAGTTACTACGGATTGTTATTTATAGATTCAATTACTGTACATTAAATTAGATTTTTAAAGTTCAAATATTAATTGCATAGCAGTTTATCCGATTTAATTGAATCCAAATTTCCTGAATATGTAATAACCTATCCACAAATTTTATTTTATAGTCTCTTTTTCATATCCCTCCTCATATCCCTGTAGGTTGACTGTAAGATAGGGCTATTTTGCCCTAACACAGCCTTTTTGTGTAAATGCATCACCTAGATATCAGAATTTATTTACTTATCATGCAAACATTCTTATTAATGTCAGTAATCAAACGTACAAACCAGTATAACAGTAACAGTGAGAACGTATCGTCTTGAATACATTTTTTATCTACCTTCCATGTATCCATGATTTTAGTTGATGTCATTCATTGTTAGGTTATAGTCAGTAGTCATATAAATTGTACTTTTACTCAAATAAAGCTATCTGAATCCTCCTCAATCTTCTTCTTTTTATTCCCCTTCTTCGTATAGCCTATTCCGTTTAGTTAATCCATAAGTTAATCAAATTAATAATCTATTAAATATTATAAAAGACACTGAGACACTCCGTTTATTGCTATTCCGTAAACTGTACTTCAGTTTCATATACGACATTTAACGCTAAACTCGACATGAGAGCAGAGTGGCGCAGTGGAAGCGTGCTGGGCCCATAACCCAGAGGTCCGTGGATCGAAACCACGCTCTGCTAGAATTTTTTTGCTGGTTGAAACGGCGATTTTGTTCAAAGGTAGATTACTACTGAACAAAAAACCAGAAGTTTTTTTTTCTTTTTTTATTTCGCCTAATTGAATAAAAAATTATTAATTTTTTATTTCACCTAATTGAATAAAAGATTATTAATTTTTTATTTCGCCTAATTGAATAAAAAGTTATTAAAAATAGCAATATTGATAATAATAATTATTATAGTCAATTATTTCAAGTTATTTATAATTATATTAAATAAAAATATTGTGAATTGAATTTTTTTAATATATTTTAATTTTATATAATATAACTCATTAAACATATTGTATAAATGCATTATATTTATATAATGAATTTTGAATTATATAAATGTACAATTGTTATTAGTTTAAATGTTTAAATCGTTAATAAAAATAAAAAATTGAGGTTATTCAACTGATTTATTATTAAAAATAAAACACACAAAATTTAACTTAATATTATGATGTATTCCAGTAGTCTGAAAATGCAGTAGGAGTGCTTTATTCGTGCTTTTGAACATTTGTTTCGTGCTTACGTTTGAATAGAAAAGGATTCTTTGTTTATTAATTTACAATAGAATTAGAATTTTTTCGTGCTTTATACATTTATTTATTTATTGTACTTTTATTTATTCATTTATTTAATTATTTCAAAAACGACCCACTGATAAAAACGTAAATTTTGTTGAATATCGAGAAATAAAAAGTTTCAATACATAAAATTGAAATTCTTCCATTTCAGTTACAATAAAAATTTTGTTATTAAATCTGAATATTAACAATTTTCTCAAATAAAATTTTGGTAAAGTTACCGTTTTATATCTGTAATTCTTCCTGGCTCTAAACCTGTTCAATAAATAAAAATGTAATTCTATTTATTGCAAATGAATAAACAAAGAATCCTATCCGACCGCAAGAATAATAAAACAAATGCGAATCTTCACAACATTATTATATTAAAGCGAAAAATACAGCTACAGAAAAGTAACAATTTAATTAACTTTCAAGGTTGAACCATTTTAAAACAATTAAATCATCTATCGATCAAGAATTCCACAGCAATGGAAAATCACAATTTCACAATAATTGAACCGCCCTTTACCCTGTTAATAAAGCTATGAAAGAAAATCAACAACATACCAGAAATTTTCCACATTTCATAACAGAATTTTCCTTCGTTCTCAGAGTTATAATGAAGAATCTTGTTTTTTATTGGCTGGTCAATTTCTAATGCAGGAAGCAAAATTATTATTAAAAAATGTATCACAATAAACTCTTTTAACATTGGCTTTGAATGAATTTCAATCCATGAACTACAGAAATTATTTCCGCTATTTATTAATTCGTAGCCTACAGCAAAATTGCTCATTTAAAAAGCAAGAAAACAAGTTACGTATTTAAAAAATTCTACGAATTTATTAGCGAATCTTTGTCAGTGGAAGCGCCTTATCGTTACCAATAGATGGAATTTTACCGGAAGCCAATCAGTGGATTATTTACAATATTTATGAACGTAATGGAACGTTCAGAGAGTTCAAAAATTTGAATAGACCAATCAGATGTCTTAGTTTCCGGTCAAATTTCATTCACCGGTAAACGACACGGCTCCCATGCACCGGAATCTTTACCGGTAAGTGGTAAATGTTACCAGTGGCAGCTAATATATTGGTCTAATCAAATTCATAGACGTTAAAAATTTGAATAGACCAATCAGATGACACCGGTAACATTAACCGGTGCATTCACCAGTTACCGGTAAAGCTCCCATGAACGGAAACATTATTTAACAACGTTTTTCAAGCATTCAAGAACAGTATCACAAATCTACCTCCAGTTATTAAAGTAAATGTTACAATTTTATAGCATCAAAAGGAATTTCAAAATAATCATCACAAATATCCCGAACAAAAATTTTTTTCCATTGTCAATATTATTATTATTATTATCCTAATCCTTTCCTGACTTTCAAATATGGCAAATTTCAACACACACAATTCAATAGATGATGTTTTCAGATGGTTTTTGAAATGTTTTCAGGTAGCCTAGTTTAGTTAGCACGCTAGTAGTAACTTAACAAATGGTACGTGACGGAAAGAGCACACAACAGTCTGATATTTCAGGGCCATTGAATCGGATGTAAACAGTATTGCAGTAATTTTAGCTGTTCGACAAAAGTGAACTTGAAATGTGATAATTGGAACAAACATTCCTAGTTTTCATTGTTTTGAACCTTTTAAAAAAAGAAAGCGTTCTTTCAAAAGTCACTAACTAATGAATAGTCTAACTAGGCTAAAGGGGCCCACACACTAGCGAGTATGGCTCGCGAGTAAGACTCGCGAGTCTGGCTCGGCGAGTAAGACTCGCGAGTCTGGCTCGGCGAGTAAGACTCGGAAGAAAATCACCACTAACGTGTTGTGAACTTCCCGAGTCCGGCTCGGCTACTTTTCAAGGTCGGCTGGAGTGCGCCCGTGTTAATTCTGATCCATATAGCTCATCTAATCTCAAAATCTTTAAATTACAATCAATATCTCATTTGGAAGGTCATTTTATGCTCTAGAGAGAGTATTGGTTTTGCTAAAATTTCATAATTCTTGAAATTTGATTATTGTTATTATTATTATTATTATTATTAAGAAATGTTTTATTTCTTCTAATTTTTTTCTGACATAAGAGAAAAAGATGTCAGAGCGTTTATAGGCACGATTTATGTTTTTTATAACAATTATTTTCCCACCTCTAAGTATCTTTCTTATAGATCTATAACATAATTATAGATATAGATATAGATCTATAATTAGGGAAGTGATAGCCGCGAGGCGTAGCAGGTATCTGTTCAATCAGATAGAGATAAGCTAAGCTGCGTTCTCGTAGGTCCTGTTTGTAACGATGACCGATTAGATTCGCCAGCAGAAAAGAGACTGTTCTCTGCTGTAAAATCACTTCCTGGTGGTTCGGAACCCACCTAAAACTTTAGGTCCAACTCATCAATCACCATCATCCAACTCATTACCCACGCACAGGTCTCAGACCAATGTGGGCTTCATCCTCAGAAGAAGAAGAACGTCTACAATAAAATATGCAAAAGTGTAATAGGGGCCCATAGAATTCAAAAGGTCAGATGAAATATAGGATTAATTTCATCTACTTTTTACTTAATTTTTATTTTTTAATTACTTCCATTTTTTCCATTTGTATCGAAGTAATTATTGTTATATTGCAATTTATTAAATACTGTTATATTTATAATGATAATGTTATATTATAATAATAAATATAAAATGGGCATTGGGCTTACATGCAAAGGGATGTATTATTATTATCATCATTATCATTCAATAATTATTTATTTATTTTATACACAATTTATCTGTTAGCAGCTATTATTATTATTGAAATTATTTTTTAGAATTTTGTTTTTATGTTACTGTAGGTATTTTTTGTTGAAAAAACAACATTCGAATATTTATTTGTATTGTATTAAAAATAAGCTCTGCACTGCAATATTATCATTTTTATTTTCTCTTGAATATTCAAAATTTAATATACGGTTTCTTTTTTATTTTTCTGTTTATACATTAGTTTAACTTGGTAACTATTTCAGTCATAGTATTGTCATAGTAACAGTAAATATACAAACTTGAATAGATAACTCAATCAACTTATTTTTACGTCTTGTGAACAATGCAAATAATAGCTTTCTGACGATCTGCTATGTTATAATGAGGTGCCGAGCCTGGCTCGGCTTGGAAAACGTCCACTAACTAGCGAGTCCCAGCCGAGCCCAGCCGCGCTTGTAGCCCTGCGCGAGTCTGGCTGGGCTCGGCTCGGCTCGGGAGAAAACAGCCCACTAACTAGTGATTTTCTCCCGAGTCCGGCTGGCCGAGTCTTACTCGCGAGCCAAACTCGCTAGTGTGTGGGCCCCTTAACTGATAATAGTCTCTAAATGGTAGAGGAAAACATCTTTTTGACACTAAATGTCAAAAAGATGTTTTCCTCTATCATTTAGAGATCAATAAATTTTATTGAATGTTAATCATTTATATTATATAAGGGGCTTGGTCAGTTGAGATTGAGATTAAAAGACAGACATTCAGCCTTGATGTGAGCAGGGGTTTTGTTCAAAAAAAATTTTCGAAGTTTTTTGAACCGTATTGGATATTATTGAAGTATTAAAATGTTATCTATTGCCATGAGGAAAAAATTGTCACCAATTTATTATTTTGCAAAATATGGGGGCTTGAAATTGTTTTCTTGGATTGTTTTTGGAGACAATTGATCTCACCTACTACGAATTATTTTAAAATTTTGATAATTTCTCTACAACTAAGAGACGCCTTGAGGACATACTTCCTATTTTCATCGAACAATTAGTTTCTTGAAAAAAAATATATTAAAAAACTGTTTTTTTCAGATTTTCAAAAAACTGATTTTGTAAAATCTAATAGTATGATCGAAATAAAAAAGATGTAATTTAATTACCCGAGATTTCTTTTAGTTATAAGAAAATTAACAAGAGTTAAAAATAACTAGTAAGTTACATGATATCAATTGCTCCAAAACTGAAAAATTTCAAATTTGAGCCCCATTTCATAAAATTTCTTACTACGAAAGATACAATTTTAATACCTTTCTAACACCCCAACAAAAAAAAAATTCCAAAAAAATATGAAAAACAATCCTGCACACAGCTACTTATCTCTCTCTGCTCCACTGTGTATAGACACATTCCACAGCATGTGTTCGATTTCGCAGAAATGCTCCTGACTTAAGTAGTATCGAAGTTCCACTGCACAACTACAACTACCCTAGATAAATAGATACTAAACAGAAAACTTTGCTAAAAATGATAAAATCAGTCATTTTCAGCTGTTGATGCCCACATGAGTCCTAGTCTTGAGTGCATGGGTAATGAGGTGACACAGAATATGCCACGCTGAACAACGGGAATCGAACCCATGACCGCAGGAGTAGCAACCAAGCAGTCACAAGAGTTTTATCCCAGACTAGCTATTGTGCCCGTCCTTCGTACGGATTATGTTTAGAAATAAGACTAAATATGTTTCGGCTTTTTTGATAGCAACGATCATGAAGTTGTTAGCAGCTTAGGCCCCGTTCAGACGATACAGTTTTTTTGCGGTACGGTTTTTTTACTGTACGGCGTCAACTGTACTGTGATGTACGCACGGTCCGGCTTTGCTGCTTATTGCTGTGCTCTCCTCCTTCTTCCATTGCGCTTCCAGTTCAGTTTTATTTATTCCAGTCCAGGATTTTTTTTATTTGTGTAAGATTTTTTTAAATAAGTTTCTTACTGAAGGTTTCTCTTAAATCTTGATCAAAGTACACAAATTCTGGTTTCAATATTCCACACATTTTTCTCTCTTTATTTTTATATTAATCTTAAGTCTTGTCCCACAAGGCGGGTCTCTCATATATTAGAGAAATTAAATTTTCGCAATTAATATCTTCCACTTCTGGACACTGGAATTCACTAATAAGAAGATCAATGCTGAAGAATATCAATGAAGAAGATCATTGCTGACGATCTGAAGACTGCTTCCAGCATAATAAGCGTATCGTTTGAACATATCCATTACCGGTACAATATATGTGCCACCGGATACGGATAGTATTGCGGTACAGCTGATTTTAACGATACAGTTTTCGAAGACAAAACCGAATGTAGAAATCGGCTACAACAGCTTTTTTACTGGATCCAGTTGAAACAGTATTGTGTGAACATACAATATGAAATGTGCATGCAAACGAAAGCACTGCAAAATAACTGATACAGCAAATTTACTGTACCGCACAAAAACTGTATTGTGTGAACGGGCCCTTAGTAAACAACTTAGAACGTAAACAATTCAGTGACAGGTATCGGAGAGAATATTTTTTGAGAACAGCTGATTGATATATCATGATAAATTACGGGATTTTTCTTACATGGTAATAATAGTGCTACCTGGCGAATTCCCAAGAGCCTGGCACAAACCGCACCTTCCTAAAATGTTAATTTTTGTTTTGATAAATTCAAATTAGAAAATTTTGTTTTTTTTTTTCAACAAAGAAATAATTGATAAAACATAAGATGAGCTTTGATTCACCAGACATATGTTTCCTAAAATACTGCAATGCTCCGACTACACAAGTCTGCAGACAGCGTAAATAACGCCGCGAAGGGCCCACCATTTATATTTGAGAACAGCTGATTGATATATCATGATAAATTACGTGATTTGTTCTTATTCTTATGTGGTAATAAAACTTGGAAGAAATGTATCCAAAATCACACAATACTTGGTTTTTAAACGTTTATTATTCTGTTGAAAAAAAAGTTAATTTAGTTTTTTATAGCTAAAGACATTGTCAATAATGTTTTCAATACTGTTCAATAACTAAAATCCTGATCGATGCTCTCGTTTTTGAGGAGAAGGCCGCGAAAAATACCTTTGCGGCCGTGACAGACAGACAGACAGACAGACAGACAGACAGACAGACAGACAGACAGAAAGTGAGATAAGACTATTTTCGGCTTATTTAAAAGTAGTTACAAAAGGCGGGTGCTGGCACAGAAAGCTGGCACATCCTTGACCTTTGACCTTGACCTTGACCCTGACCTTTGACCTTTGACCCTGACCTTTGACCTTTGACCCTGACCTTTGACCTTTGACCCTGACCTTTGACCTTTGACCTTGACCCCGGACCGGAAGTGACGTAGCAGACCGGAAGTCAAACCGGAAGTGGCCCCCCTCACCCTAAAAGTAGCCCCCCTCGCCCTAAAAGTGGCCCCCCTCGCCCTAAAAGTGACCCCCCTCACCCTAAAAGTGACCCCCCTCAGCCTAAAAGTGGCCCCCCTCGCCCTAAAAGTGACCCCCCTCACCCTAAAAGTGACCCCCCTCACCCTAAAAGTGACCCCCCTCACACTAAAAGTGACCCCCCTCACCCTAAAAGTGACCCCCCTCACCCTAAAAGTGACCCCCCTCACCCTAAAAGTGACCCCCCCCTCTACCTAAAAGTGACCCCCCTCACCCTAAAAGTGACCCCCCTTACCCTAAAAGTGGCCCCCTCATCCTTAAAACGGTTTCTCCACTCTCCCAAAAGTTGGGGGTGGGGGAGATCCGGTTACCGAGTATATATATGGTGGACATCTGGCTGGTAGATTCATTGTATCTCAGCAAACGACTGCTAGCTCCTACAGTGAATCCAGCTAAAGACTCAAATCAATAACAGTAAGTACTTGTTTCTTTACTAATGAATATCCCTTAATTGCTGTAGTGTATAAACCTTCCCTCCAAATATTCCATAGCTATTGCATGAAATCTAACCTCAAATGGCTAACCATGATATCATCCAATACTATTGCATGAAATCTAACCTCAAATGGCTGACCATGATCTCATCCAATAATATGTGGTCTACTGCATGGAATCTAACATCAAAATGGCTGACCCATTGTTTCACAATGCTGACTGCAAGATTATGCTAATACCTGTTGATTTCCAATTACAGATGTCATCCACTAATGCTGCCGCTGATGCCATCTACAACACAATTGCAGCCCAAAAGCCACTAGACCACATATCCATGAAAGATCTCCAGCCAGGGTTCCCATACCAAATGGTGAGCGCAGAGAGAGTCACTACAAAATACGGTGAGAAGGTAGCTGTCACACTGGATTCCAAGAACACACACATGCGGGTTATACTACCAGAGTCGTACAGCAGGATAACCTCCAAATTCGTCCCTGCTGGTGGAACCATTGACATGAAATCATATAAATTTATGTGCCATCCTGATGGGAAAACCCATAGAATCCAATTGATAAAAGAATAATGAATCTCTCTCTATGTATTGTGAAATAAAAATGTGACATCTGCAACTGATTTGTTATTCATTCTCCCCTATCCTAGTATCAGTAGTCACACCTAGTGTCCACTTATGCCTAAAAGTGTTCATCACGTGCTCACCTAGTGTTCACCTAGTGCTCACCTAGTAATCACCAGTGTTCACCAAGTGTTCACCTAGTGCTCACTTAGGCTTAAAAGTGTACACCAAGTGTTCACCTAGCTCTCACTTAGGCTTGAAAGTGTACACCAAGTGTTCACCTAGTGCATACACAGCTGCACTGTTGCTTCATGGAAATAGGTTGAAAAGAAAAGTATACTTTACAATACATTGTTTATTAACATAAACAATCGCAAGTATGAAACAATACATAGAAATTGGCTACAATATTGCCCCTTTCAAAGTCTCTGGTAACACCATAGGTCTCTGCCGACCTATTAAGAGATTCCTTTACACAGCCCACGCCATCAGTCACATCGCCTGGTGGCCATAATCTAGGATGTTGCTCAGCTTTACAAATTGATACCAGTAGAGCAGGATCGCCTGATTGACCATCCTCAATCCTAATGCATCTGACACGTCCATCCATAGCGTTGTAGTCAAAGCCAGCAAATGTAATCCTTCTTCTGCCAATCAAAGATAGACTCTGGTCACCACACTCAAAGTCACACCACCAAGTCTCATCACTGTTGTTGAAATCAATCTCCAGCTTAACATCCTTGCTCCTCCATCCAGGCACTGAACGCAAGTCCATTATGGCTACCAAGCTATACTTCAACTTGTATACTGATGTCAATGGAGTTCTACAATTGTCAAATATGACTGCTACCTTGAACGGCAGTGTAGTGATACTGGCCATTGTTGTAGACTGAATGATGCTCAGCGAGACTCAGCTACTTCTTATATACTAGGAGAGCAGGTGGTGGAGGAGTAAATGATGATGCAATATTCACATTTCATTCTTTATTGATAAAAACAAACTTCGACAAAAATGTCTATCTTTTTGTAATGCCTGCATAATCCAATTGTGCAGGATGTTTACTACATTGAGTGCACAAAATGGCGGTACATCTAAGCGTCCTCTTCTTCCATTGTCACCAGCCAGCTTCATCTTCACAGTCTCCAAGAAGTCGAGCAGGTAATGTTCTGGGCAGTAGACTGTAGTAGTCTTCATCAGCACCTCCAAGTTGGGCGTCTCATGAAAGAGGTAGGGCGAACTCAGGTCCACATACTCCACATTCTCCTTGTTGTCCAGCTGCAGTAGCGTTTCCAGCAGGGAAATCTTCTCATATCCGTAGACCAAGATCTTGATTGGTCGTCCCGAGTCACTGTTCTCGTGCAGCCATCTTCCAACTGTGTCACATACAATTTGCTTCAAGGTCGAATATGAGAGATGTGTTTGGCCGGCTCCATTGCCCGACCATCTCAGTCCATGTTTAGCTCTTTGTAATTGATTGTTATCAACCAATATGCTTGTTTTTAGCAAAATGTCTGGGTATGGTGACTTGAAAAAATAGTGGTGTGTCAACACATGATGCTCATCGTCACGTTCCAATATTGCCATCTCCTTGACAATAAACTGGTTATTCAATCCCTCAAAGCCTTGAAAGTCCATCAGGTAGATTGGTAGTGGTCCAAAAAGTTCTGTAGCCCTGCTTGGCATGATGCCATCATTGTCATCATCATCAGTGGAAGCCTGGTTGAGGTCGGTTGTACTTGTAGAAGCATCCTTCATCAATGATTTCTCGTGTTGAGTGTAGTAGCCTAGGCAGCAGCCCACAACATCCTCTCCATCGCTGGGTGGCAACTCCCCCTCCTCCTCTTCCTCCTCCAAAAAGCGTAGAAGTCTCCTGGACATGATGTATGCTTCACTCAATGCTTCATGCAACTATGACCATCCTGATGCTTGTCGACCATCTTTATATCCTCCACTGCTATCTCCCTCTCTCTCTAGACCGATTGAACAAGACCAGTCATTGGCTGATACTCCTTAACCACTTCATGTATCAGCAGACAATAGGCATGTGTATTTCCTGGAATGTTCTCACTTGCTTCAAACTCAACTCTGATGTCAATGCTTCCCGTCTTGAGCGATTCATTTTGACGTGAACAGTCAATGGGAAACAGTAACATCTTACCATCCCGCACAGCTTGTTTCTCAAAAAGTGGGTTGCTTGCTCGAGCATCATCATGATTGTAGACTCCATTAAAAGCTGCATACATATTATACACTTGGTTATCATCACCATTGATGCTTTCATACGGATAGTACTTGTTGTTCAAGAACACTCTAACGTCTTTCATTTTGCACATGTCAAAGTATGAGCTATTCACAGTAGCTGCTCCTCTTCTTCCAGTCTGCAGTCCAATCACAATGTATCTTGGCTTCTCCAGCTGAGTAGTTGATTTGACAGTCCACGTATGTTTTGTGGTCTGTGGCAAAGATGGGTACTCGTACAGTTCCCAATGTCGGAATGGCATTGAGATGGGCGTGTTCTTTTGCACCAGTCTCAGCAGACGCATTTTTTCCTCATCAGACACCTCTACATAGGGCATCCTCCACACCAGTTTCTCAATTGTGACCTTGCCTGCTGCATTCAAACAGTCTAAAGTGTCAGCACTGCGTCTCAGCACCAGCTCCTGTTTCACATTCAGCATAATCTGTCTATAGTCCTCGGCAAATCCCAGCAGATATCTAAGTGGCACATTCATGATGGTTGTGTTGGTACCATCAGAATCAAATGTGCCAAACCCTGCCTTGGCATCATACCTGTAGCCAGCTCCATCCATCTTGTGTTGTTCTTCTCGTTCAAAGGTCATGGCATTCTTCATCAGGCTGGTGATTCCGGGGCTACGTATGCTGTCCACTACAACTCCATTGATCTCGTAGCGTATCTCGGAAAACAGGTGGCCAAAGAATCCAGAGACACAAGGTGAGCCTACCAAGGTTGTATTTAAGGCATTGGTCACCTTGTACTCCATGTGCAGATAGCTCTCTGATGGCAGTGTATAGATGTCCTGCTGCTGAATTGATATCCGAATCTCATCATTGGCACCAAAGCCTGTAGTATATGGTGCATGAGAATGATATTCATAGCCAATGATGCTATTGTCTGCTGAAGGACCATGTACTGTCACATCCAATACTCCCATTTTTCAGTGTTGTTGTCGTCTTCCTCCTCTTCTAACTTGATAACCTTTCTTCTGCAGATATTTGATGCTGCTTGATGTTAACTCCACAGAGTCCAATGGTTGAATGACATCTTTCACAAATAGCGCCCTATTAATAGACTCTTGTTCTACCCCCGTGGGGGACATTGCTGCTTCCACATCCAATCCATGATTCCACTTGCCAAATAATAGCACCATCACTTGGGTTGTTGTCGCAAATGTAAGGCAATGTTTATTGGCTCCTCTCTAAAGTTCACCAGACGTCCGTTCTCATCAACAATCTCCAACGTAATGTTACCAATCTGCTTGGTGTCCACTGGTAAATAGATGACATTCTGTACAGTCACATTCATTTTATACCCTGGATCAACATCTGGGTAAAACTCATAGATCACATGATCCTTGACTCCATTTGAGTAGGATCCACTCACAATGTTACACTTTATACGCAGCACATTGGGACGACTGATTTGCACTGTATTACTACCTCTAGTCTCAATGTTAGCATCCACAACTTGGTTGAATCCCAGCAGCTTTCCTATTGAATCAGGTTGTCTAAAGTCTATCTTGGCATCGCATAATACTAAACATTTCAAGGTAGAGGGGTCCACAGCCATCTGAAACTTGACTCCATGCTTCTTCATCCTTGCCTCAAGCAGGTTGGCAATTGTTTGAAATTCAAAACTACCTTCTGGCAATAATACTTTTTGCCAAACCATTACTGGGGCAGATCTGGTTTTCCTTTGAATACTTTGGTGGGCGGTATCACTAAACAAATGCTGAGCAAACACTTTACCTGTAACTTCCTCATGAGTCATTGCATAATCCTCCTCCTCCTCCTCCTCTGGCTTGACTACTGCCTTCTGGTCCACTTTTGGAGCCAGAAAATGTATTGCATTATTGTAACGATTCTCAACATTTGGTATAGAGTTGCAGCTTGTAAAGCTGATGAGTCCAACTTCCCATTCGCCATTGCTTGTATCAAGTGGCGGGAAAAATTCACTCTTCAATATTGAGGTTTTACCTCCAAAGCATAGCATCATGGTCTTGACTGCTCAGTGTACTATTACACAATGACTTGATAAGAGTATAGACTAGAACCTTTATACTATGTGGATGGGAGAAAGGAAAAGACAAGTGTTGTACATTGTTATTTATTTTCATCAAGCAAAAATTTTAAACATAAATGTCCGCATATATGAGAGTAGAGATCCTCTTGCTTCTGATCATAGTTGTACTCGATCCTTGTTGCTGGACTCAATCCTCTGTGCATGTAGTCGATAAACTCCTGTGGTGGTCTCAGGTTGCCAAAGCCATCAAAGTAGTGAACGATGCCATCCTTCTTCTTCACATAGCACACCCAATGTGTGCCAGCTCCATCACTTTGGTCCAGGTTGATGATGCCACACTCTTGATCCAGTGGTCCATTAGCTGGTAGAGCATCTCGCATGAATACTCCTCGAAATTTCTTCAGCTTGAGATGGCAGGCATACTTGTAGAGGTCGGCATCTGTTAGTGCTCGGTCAGGTAGAGCTACAATCATCTTCTGCCGCCACATTGACGGCGACGCACCCCGTTTCCTGTCTTCTGACGCCTCAGGTACAGGCCTTGACCCTTGGTTGCTGCTGCTGTTCTCCTCCTCTGTGCAGCTCTCCCCTTCCTTTGTTGTTTAGCTCCTCCTCCAAACTTTGCCTTGGCCTTCATGATGTTGGTTACTGCTAATGCTGCAGCTCTCTCTGCCAATCCAGCATCTGAAGATGTTGCCACACTCCAAGCTCGTTCAGCCAAATCTCTGTCTGCTGCTGCTCTGCTCCTTGTATCACTATTCCTTGAGTAGGCAATGTCGTGCTGCTTGCAGGCTTGGTCAAGTTTGTTGACACCTGGATCACCTCTTGCTAATCGTTTTTCAAGCTTTGTACCTGGTCCACAGTACTGGTAGCCAGGAAGATGAAGTTCTACGGGCAGTACGTCTATTGCTTTGTTGACTATTGTACCCGCTGCATTTGTGATTGCAGAAAGTACTCCTTTTCCTCGGTACCTCTGTTTTCCTCTGCATACAGCCATCTTATGTCGATCAGCAGCCTTGTCATCTCATTTTATACCCTTAGACGGCTTGGAGATTCCCATAAGCTTTAACATTTTATCCCTCAGTTGTTCTTTACTCAAATTGAGGTTTTCTCTTGACGTAGTAACATCCAACATGACAGTGAGACACTTTTCAACCACAGCCTTTGAATGCTCATCCAACCTTCTCTCCAAATACTGTTTGTTAACTCCATCTGTAGCTTGAATTGGTTCTTGCATATCTGTCAGTATTGAATTCTTAAGGCTTGTCATTACTTGCAATGTATCCACATCTCTTCTCTTTGGCAAATGAAATGACATCATATCTCTACATGTAATCAGATTCACAGCATCATGATTGCTGCGTGGATTTGCCAAATTGATCATACGCCTATGGCGGGCATTGATGTTTCCCAAAGAATTCATGTTTACTCTTTCACTTGAGAGCCTTACTGTCTCTTGTTGCAACGTTGTTGCCTTATATAGTGTGCAACTAGTATGCAGGTTTACCAACTATGTAACCACCTTCCTCCAGCTCTTCCAAGATTGAGTTGATTTCATTCTCATGTCCAGTGTTGCCAACTGCTTTAGACTGATCCAGCAGCTTCAGTCTGTCCACAAGTTCGTTGGGGTCATTGTAGTAGACATATTCAATCCTGTTGCCATCACTTGCCACCATATTGAAAGGTGCTACCAGTCCTCTTCCAGCAACTTTGGCTCCTTTTCCACTGACTGCTTCTCCTCTTATCAGATCCCTGATTGTCCTCTTGTACTTGATATTGTTATAGTTTGCAATTCTGCCATCTGGACTGTAGTTTTCTCTGTAGACATTGGTAAAGTCCAGAAGTAATTTATAGGCGTTCAAGTCGTCCCCTTCCAATTTTCCTTTGTCGGGCATTTTCATGAAAATCAACTCACAAAGGCCTGGTGTAGCTCTAAAAGTCTTTTCAATTCTACCATCTGCAGGATTAGACAGCACAATTTTGTTACCTTTAGGTCCAAAGGTAAGCATCTTACTGCCTAGATAGTACGAGTTGTTTATCACTTTTGGTCCAAATGCATCATCAGAGTTGTAGTCCTTGCGCACTGATCGCATAATGTACTCTCCCACTGGTTTTGAAGCCAGATCAGATTGGGCCAAGGCTTGTTGTGCCACATGACTGCTAGTATCAAGCAATTTCTCAATACTAAGGTTTTCCTCATCATCATCATCATCATTATCATCATCATCATCATCACTCATGTCCTGATGCTTCCACAATTGTCGTGCAACACTCGAAGTACTTGCAGCTGGACTTGCATCTTCACCTGTTCCATATGCTTCATAGATTGGTGACTCTTCTTCTCTAATATCTGGCAGTGGTTGCAGTCTATGCCTTATCCTTCCTGGATAGGGAGTGCTGCTGCTGGCTGGTGTTGTTGGTGGTGTAGGCAATATACGGGGTGCATCCAATAATGGTGTAGTCATTGGAACTGACTGTTGTTCTTGTTGTTGTTGAGCTGGTGGTTGAGAAGATTTGAGTGCTTCAACAATAGTGATAAGTGGATCACTGATTGGCTTGAAATGCTTCGCATTCTGCTCCTCTGTCAATTCCCTGCCCAGTGTCAGCTCTCTATGCTTCCGCTTGATGTTACGCTTCAGCTTGGCAATCTCCATGATGATTGGTGCAATCTCCTCCACAGTTTGCTTCTTCTTCTGATACATACTCTTCATCTATTTGTCCGTCTCACTCGCCATTCAGTGCTAGACTGAGCATAATCACTGTTGTGCTTCAACTAAAAATGTATCAAGTCCTTTCCTGTAGCGCCCTCTATTCTTGTCTGAGGACTGATCAATTACAAGGAATGCATGCATGGATGATGACCATATGTCATTGCACATTCTTCTGAATTCATCAAAGGTCATGTCAGATCCCACATGATCCCTGTACAAATGTTTCATATTCAGTTCATCTTGTTTAAACATGATTAGAAAATTGGCATTGTCACGTATCAACTGTTTCGGTATACGACTATAAGTCTGTGCCAGATAAAATGCATCAACATTACTGTGTCGACCAGTGGTAAAGTAACGTCTGATGGCTTCCTGTTGCTCGCAAATCACATCATCAAAAATTATTATCGAATTGGTGGGCAACTCATGTGGTGCAGGTATCTCTCCACAGCTGTCACACTCAGTGTAGCTCAGTTTAGGTCCAAGGTCTTCCATAATGGTGCGCAGTAGCTGATACTTTGGTTGAAATGCAGTTTTTGAGTAGAGATAGATATTTGAAAATGAGATTCCTTCACAATCGAAAAGCATGTTGAACAGTAAATTGGTTTTTCCACAGCCTGATGGTCCACATATAATGCAGCGCATATGGTTGGGGAACAAAGGTCCATGACGTTTCTTTGCATTCATTTCTGGGTCGGCCAGACCACAGCCTCTCACCACTTGATCAAAGTCAATTATATTGAACCTGTGACTCCTTTGCACAACCTGCTTCATCACACCAAATCTGCTCTATCAATCCAAGAGTCGTGACTGCGATCGTATCCTTTCCAGCGCACCAACAGTTTATTACCTTTCCTCTTCAGCACTCTGGCAATTTCAAAAACACTAGATACTTTGGTTTTCACAATCTCTTCTGCATAGAATCCTCCTTGGACACGCTGTCCTCTGCAATCTTCCAACTCGTATGTTACAGGTACAGTAGGTCTCACACGTGTGACAGTGAACAGTTCATTTGTCCAATTGGGTAGGTAACCCTTGTCAAATGTCATTTTATACTTGCATATGCGCACCTTATCACCTGGATTGATTTTTTGGTGAACACCTGGATAGAACCTGTTCTCAGATTTGTCCAACAAGCTCTGCTGATACTCATGACGTTGCTCACCTAGTCTGGAAAGCAGCAATGTCTCATGCTCTTTTGTAACATCAACCGGTCGCATACCTATTGTCCTATGGATTCTTCCATTATACTCTTTGACAAGTGAGGTTAGAATATCTGTCCAGCGATAGGTTCCACGTTCAGTGAATTTGATCCACATTAAATGTTTAAGTGTTCTGTTGAAACGTTCCACTATTGAGGCCTTCTTATCTGAATATGTTGAATAGTGATTGATGTCATAGTGTTTCACAAGCTGTTGAAACTTTGAATTGAACCACTCTTTACCATCATCAGTTTGCAAATGGTTCATTGGATTCTGCTCAAATATAGGATGCATTGCCTTGACAACTGCATCAGCCGACTTGTTCTTTATTGGAATAGCATAAGCATACTTGCTGAGACAATTGATAATTGTAATAATGTACCTGTAACCTTTGTTCTGACGTGCATATGGTATCATCTCAACAAGATCAGCCTGATAGAGATCATCTAGACCTTTCACAGTTACCATACGTGTTGGGAAATTCCGACGAGCTGACCTGTGCAACTCTCTTGCTATTGTAGCCTTCTCCATACTGATAAATATTAAATGTATACATAATATATATAGTAGATGTCTATCCACTAGGCATTGAAAATGGTGCTAGAAATATCCAAGTCAGTGATTACGTAATGTTGCGCAATTATACACAGACATGTTTTTTCCTGCATTGGAATTGCGCCAGAATGTCAAGGCCATTGATAACTCTAGAAGCAGGTACCTGAAAGGGTCACTTTTAGGGTGAGGGGGGTCACTTTTAGGTAGAGGGGGGGGTCACTTTTAGGGTGAGGGGGGTCACTTTTAGGGTGAGGGGGGTCACTTTTAGGGTGAGGGGGGTCACTTTTAGGGTGAGGGGGGTCACTTTTAGGGTGAGGGGGGTCACTTTTAGGGTGAGGGGGGTCACTTTTAGGGCGAGGGGGGCCACTTTTAGGCTGAGGGGGGTCACTTTTAGGGTGAGGGGGGTCACTTTTAGGGCGAGGGGGGCCACTTTTAGGGCGAGGGGGGCTACTTTTAGGGTGAGGGGGGCCACTTCCGGTTTGACTTCCGGTCTGCTACGTCACTTCCGGTCCGGGGTCAAGGTCAAAGGTCAAAGGTCAGGGTCAAAGGTCAAAGGTCAAAGGTCAGGGTCAAAGGTCAGGGTCAAGGTCAAGGATGTGCCAGCTTTCTGTGCCAGCACCCGCCTTTTGTAACTACTTTTAAAGTATAAAACGTAAAAATAACCAAAAAATATACAATTCTGATAAATGTACAGACAAAACTCTAATTTTATTTATATAGATATTTTATCCCAGATAACGCCCTAACCGATTCCACCACTGCGGCTGCCCGCAAAAAAATATCAAACCAATTTCGTAATGGATTACACTGAAAACTTGGGAAATGTACAAAAACTGTCTGGTTTTGTAAGTGTTGCTAAATAGGATTGCTCATATCTTTCCTCAACATTTACACCAGTTTGTCATATTAACACCAGTTACCTAGGCACTAAACATGTCGACAAGCACGCACACACCTCAAATTTCCAATAACATATATGTATATACATACAATAACAATAACAATAACATATAGACAAAATTTAGCACAAAAATATTACGAAATTTGGAAAACGAAAGCAAAAGCCTGCAAGCAGTGAAAACCTACAGCCTGAGGATGTTCCTTGACAAAACTAGGTAAACATTGGAAACTGAAGACGAAACAAGAAAGTGAATTTTCGAGAGCAACAACCATCAGTTGTGTCAAAATTGTTCATGACGACAACGATGATGATGATGATTATGGTTGCGTGATCAAGCTGACATTTTGTCTGTTCCAGTTGTAGGCTTTCTTTTCATCAGTCCGTCATTCATTGTTATGTGTCATGATGATTGTTCACTCGGTCTCTCTCACACCGTCCCTCCCTCCCTCTCTAGCACTCTTTCTATGGTGTAGCAATACGGTCGATAGTTTCTGCTCTTCATTGGAGAAGAACTTTGTTTCCTATTGTCGCTGCTTGGTATCACTTTCTCTTGTTGAAAATTTCCATCTCTCTCTTATCAACAACTTCTCAAAAACTCTTCGCCTAATCATGGCTGTCATGGCTCTTTCACATTTCTTCTTCATCATCATCTCCTTCTTTTTCTCCTCGCCACTTCTTCTTCATCATCATCATCATCATCATCAATCATCATCATCATAAACCTCTTCTCACCCTCGCTTCATTTTTTACAATTTCTTATTTTATTTGCTCTTCTCAAACTTATTCTTCATTCTCTTTATTTTCTTTTTAGTCTTCATCATCACCTTCTCCTCGCTTCTTCATCTTCTTCTTTTCCAACTTCTTCTTCAACATCTTCTTCATCACCTCATTCTTTTCCTATTCTACTACTTGTTCATCTTCTTTCTTCTTCATCTTATTTTACTTTATCTTCTCCAATCTCTTCTTCATCATCATCTCTTTTTCTTTTACATGCTCTTCTGTAACTTCTTCTTCATTTCCTTACTTCTAGTTTTTTCTTTTCTTACTTTCTTTCCTTACTTTTTTTCTTTTCTTACTTCTTTTTCTTCTTCATCATCTTCTCGCTTCTTCGTCTTCTTTTACTTGTTCTTCTCCAACTTCTTCTCCCCATTCTCTTCTTCTTCATCTCCCCATTCTCTTCTTCTTCATCTACTACTTCTTATTCTTTCTTCTTTTCTTTAAAATCTTCTTCTTTAATTTCTTTCGTCTTCTTCATCTCCTCATTCTCTTCTACTACTTCTTCTTTCTTTTTCTTCTTCTTTTACTTGCTCTTCTTCAACTTCTTGTTCCACCTTCTTCATCTTCATCATCTCATTCTACTTCTTCTTTCTTCTTCATCTTATTTTACTTTATCTTCTCAAACCTCTACTTTATCATATCATCATCTTCTTCTTCTTCTTCTTCTTCTTCCCACTCCCCTACTAATTCTTCTTTCTCCTTCTCATTTTACTAGTTCTTCTCAAACTTCCTCTTCATCTCTACATTCTCTTTAATTATCTTTTTTCCTCGCTTCTTTATTTCTTCATTTATTTGATTTTCTTCATTCACTTGTTCTTCTCCAACTTCTTCCTTCTCCTTTATCTTCTTTATCACCTAATTACCTTCTTCTTCTTCTACTTCAACTTTTCTTCTTCTTTTACTTGCTCTCCTCCAACTTCTTGCTTCTTCTTCATCGCATAATTCTCTTCTTCTTCTTCATGCCTCTTCTTCTTTTCTTTTTTTCTACTACTACTATTACTATTACTACTAGTCTACTGCTACTTCTTCGTTCTTATTCTCTTCTTCTTCGTTCTTATTCTCTTCTTCTTCTTTCTTATTCTCTTCTTTTTCTTCTTGCATCTTCTTCTTTTTTTCTACTACTATTACTACTAGTCTACTGCTACTTCTTCTTCTTCTTCTCTTTCTTCTTCGTTCTTCTTCTTCTGTTCTTCTTCTTCTTCTTCGTTCTTATTCACTTCTTCTTCTTCTTCGTTCTTATTCACTTCTTCTTCTTCTTCTTCTTCTTGCATCTTCTTCTTTTCTTTTTTTTCTACTACATTAATCTACTGCTACTTCTTCTTCTTCTTCTTCTTCTTCTTCTTCTTCGTTTTTCTTCTTCTTTTCTTTTTTTCTACTACTACTATTACTAATAGTCTACTGCTACTTCTTCTTCTTCGTTCTTATTCTACTTCTTCTTTCTTCTTCTTTTACTTTATCTTCTCCAATCTTTTCTTCATAATCTCTTCTTTTACCCCTTCCCTAATAATTTTTCTTTCTCCTTCTTACTAGCTCTTCTCAAACTTCCTCATCATCTCTACATTTCTTATTCTTCTCCTTCATCATCTTCTTCTCTTCGCTTCTCTATTTCTTCACTTACTTATTAAATTTTATTTATTTTCTCCAACTTCTTCTTGTCTTCATCACCTAATTTTCTTCTTCTTCATCATCATCATCATCATCATCATCACCTCATTATCTTCTTCTTCTTTTTCTACTACTTATTTTTCTTCTTCTTCTACTACTACTACTACTACTAATAATAATTCTTCTTCTTCCTTCTTATTCACTTCTCTTCTTCATCTCATTCCCCTCTTCTTCTTCTTCTTCTTCTTCTTTGTCTCTTCTTCTTCTACTTCTTCTTCTTCTTCTTGCAACTTCTTCTTTTTTTTTCTACTACTACTATTACTACTAGTTTACTGCTACTTCTTCTTCATTTCCTTCTTCTTCTTCTTTGTTCTTATTCTCTTCTTCTTCTTCTTTGATCTTAGTCTCTTCCTCTTCTTCTTCTTCTTTGTTCTTATTCTCTTCTTCTTCTTCTTATTTGTTCTTATTCTCTCTTCTTCTTCTTCTTCTTCTTCTTTGTTCTTAGTCTCTTCTTCTTCTTCTTCTCTTCTTCTTCTTCTTCCTCTTCTTATTCTTTTCTTCTTCTTCTTCTTCTTCTTCTTCTTCTTCTTCTTCTTCTTCTTCTTCTTCTTCTTCTTCTTCAACTCTTTTCTCTCTCCAATGAGCCGTGCCGTACTTGTTGCGTGATAGAATATTATTTCCAGTTGACCGGTTTGTGACATCGTTCTGATTGATCTATTCTATTGGCTGCTAGTTCTATAGATTGGCCAACATCTTTGGTTTTGGCTGACTGAACACACTGAATTCAAAATTATAGGGTGATTTCAACATCCCCGGCCCAGTATTCCACCTCAGGGTGACCTACTATGGAGGGGATTTTAGAACCACGAGATTGGGCTCTGTTTGATCCAAAAATTTATTGAATATTTAAAATTTTCTAATCGGTTGGTGAAATAGCTATTTGTGTAACTAGAGTGCAAAATAGCGTTTTTCTGCATCGAGAGAAACAGTTCTTGAAAAAAAAGTTTCTCGAGTGCAGAAACAATACTTTGCACTCGTATTACACATTAAATTTTTCCTACAGTAATGTATAAAGTAATTTAAAGAGAACAAAACAGGCCTTCATAACCTGAAAATTCCTCACATAACCTATCTTCGAATCAAATCGATTTCATCAACAACAACTACAACAACTATTTCACAGCTGAAGCAGAGTAGCCAACCTATTTTTGAATGCAGAATAGGGAACCTGCGTATTACATGCTCACTATTTTGTGTTGTTAGGTTGCAAATTTGGAGTGCGGAAAAGTACATTCCCGCACTGCAATTTACTTTCCCGCACTGGTGCAGGAATAGACTATTTTGCGTGCTTCAGTTAGTGCAAAAATAGGCACTTTTTCGGGTCACTGTAGGAAAAAGTATTTTTTGTCATAGATTATTTCATATTGCAACTTCTTCTTGTCTTCATCACCTAATTTTCTTCTATTTCTTCTTCTTCTTCATCATCATTATCTCCTCATTATCTTCTTCTTCTACTACTTATTTTTCTACTACTACTACTACTACTACTACTACTACTTCATCAGTTACTTACCAAATTTCGGTTATTGGTTTTCACACAGCCTTTGGTTGATTGGTCCAAGAATTCTTTGACATTTCAATATTTTCCCATTGGAAGTAAAAATTCATTTTTTAAAATTAGTCTAAATCGATTAGAAAAATAGTTTTCAATTTTAATATTCCTTCGCATACAATGTACAGATGATTTGGGCATTTCTTATAATGGCATCATGGATTCAATAAAAAAGACAAGCAAAAGTTTAATTTTTTTGAGAATGAAGACCACACAGGTCTGAGACCTGTGCGTGGGTAATGAGTTGGATGATGGTGAATGATGAGTTGGACCTACAGTTCTAGGTGGGTTCCGAACCACCGGGAATAAATTTTACATCCGAGAACAGTGTATATTTTGCTAACCAATCTAATCGGTCATCCTTACAAAGAGTGCCTATGAGAACGCAGCTTATCTCTATCTGATTGAACAGACACCTGCTACGGCTCACGGCTAGCACTTCCCTTTCAATCATTTCCCTTCGGCTATCACTATAAAGTGCATGAATTTCTGTTTTCCTTTTAAACCAAATTAAACAATGATGGGACATTATTTTATGGACAATTATTGAATTAAAATTTTTGCATATTAAATTTTTTAATTAATACAAAAATGTTGAAGGACCCAAATGTACAAGGTGTTTCGGAACTACCAATACTTCTAGGCAGTGTTTCTGTACCACTAACAAAAGTAAATATCATAATAAAATTTTTCTTAAGTCCCCAGTTACTCACACAGACGCCATTTTGTTTTTTTCATTCATTACTTTTTTATTCAAACGCCATTGAACGTATAATTTTGAAATTTTGAAGACAGCTTCATAACAATTAAAACAATCTAAATAAAATTAATCAAAATTTTCCGACATCAAGAAACAAAATAGCGTCCATTTAAAATTTTTGAACAGGATTAAATTAATAATTGCTAATGATATCAAAATTTGACTGGAATAACATTTTTTAGATATTTTTATTGCAAATTCAACGATACCTCATTTTCCAAGATTAGCCAACAATTAACAGAGATATGCTACTTTTTAGGGAGTTCCGTGGTTGGGAGCGGGTTGCAGTTTCCGGATTCCAACCTACGCACACACTAAAACGTAGCATATCTCTGTTAATTGTTGGCCAATTTTAAAAAATGAGGTATCGTTAGATTTTCAATAAACATATCTAAAAAAGGTTATTCTAGTCAAATTTTGATATCATTAGCCATTATTAATTTAATCCTGTTCAAAGATTTTAAATGGCCGCCATTTTGTTTTTTGATGGAAAATTTTGATTAACTTTTTTTAGATTTTTTATTGTTATGAAGCTGTATGCAAAATTTCAAAAGTATACATTCAGAAGTGTTCGAATAAAAAAAATAATGAGTGAAAAAACAAAATGGCGGCTGTGTGAGTAACTGAGGATTTTAGAAAAATTTTATTACGATATTTACTTTTGTTAGTTGTCCAGAAACACTACCTAGAAGTATTGGTAGAGAGTTCCGAAACACCCTGTATAAATGAATACCGGGTACTTTACTGTGCAGGGATAATAGGGTTGTATCCCCACTGAAATTTTCAAACACTAAAAAAAGGTATTTTTGTTTCGTTTATGGTAGGTGAGAACATTTTTTCAGGTGATATCCCCTCTCACGAACAAACATTTTTGAGTTCGCCCCTTCTAGTGTATGTATGTAGTGCACGTGTATACAGGATTCTTGCAGTAGCTTATATCTATATATCTATTTCTTCTCAGTTTCAGCAGAAGGTAGGATGTAATTATTAGTTATTGTAAAATTATTAGTAGAAAGGTAGATTGTCTTCGGTTTCAGAGACTTTGAGAATTTATGCTTTCAATTGCTGTTTTATTATGATTTGCTTATGGTAACTTACTGGAAAATAATTATTTTTTCTAATAACTGTTTTTAAATGATAACTTCAAACAACTATCTAGTTTTATTGACTTTTATCTTCTTTTATCTTGCTGACAAGCCTTTTCAATAGCCCTTTATTAATTACGTACATTCAACTCATCTCAATACCTTCAATCGAAAAAATCACAAAATAAATCAACTATTATAAGAAAAACCTAAAACATGTAACTCACCATTTTGAGTGTTTCCTCGGGCCTAAGCAGATAGAACATGGACTGCAGGTGCTGTTGTATGTCGCTGCCCCCACTGCCTCCAGGTGAAGAGGCAGCACTGAGCCGGCCGCCCCCAGGCGCCTCCAGCTGGGAGCCCCCTCCACCTGTGCTGGAGGGGATGCAAGAGGGGGCGGCCGGGGGCAGTCGCCCCCCTGCCCTGAGGGGGTGACAGTTGTCGTGGGGCGGCGCTCGCTGGTTGGGGGGCAGTACCACGGCCGCCCCTTTCCCCGCGAAGTAACACTCGCTCAAACTGAAACAAAAAAATATCATTTATTTAGTAATTTATTATAAATTAGATAAGACAATAAATTATGGCAGGTTATTTATTTATTTTATTTTCTTTATTGATTCTTCTTTCATAAACAGCACAGTGCAATCACAAAGGATAAATTACATATAGTTACAGTCATATAGTTATTACAAAAAAATAATCATGTACAGAAACTCTGTAGCCATAATATGACAATAATATAGCAATAAAAAGAAGAGAAATATCACAATTGAAAGACCCTGCTGGCAAGGCAAACCTGTGAGCCAGCAGTGTTATTGAAAAAATATAGGTATATTAACAAACAAACTTAATGAAAATCCTCAACTTTCTCCCTCTTTAACGCCCCCCACCCCCCATAAATGAATTTCAAGGAGAAAAATGTTATAAAAGTAAGAATCCAACTTGTAGATATATGAAGGAAAAGTATGACATGAGCATAAAATTATGATGTAATAATAATAATAATAATATCGTGTGACCTGGCTGGCTCAGGTCTGGTGTCAGAGTTATCAGGTCGCACCTGAATAAGTTCAGGGCCTCTGACGTGACTTAACGACTGTTTTTTAGGCAGCCGGGACCGACAGCTTAACGTGTCCTCCGAAACACGGGAGTGGCCCGAGGTAAAATCTTTCGCTATTTGACATTCCAACAATAAAATTTACGATACAAGTTTTATTGTTCAGAATTGAAAATAAATCTATCACTAGCCTGTTTGAGGATGCATCCTCCAGGTTTACAGACTTTATGTTGTACTTTTCCCAGATATTTGGGACGAAACTGGAAGTTTTTTTGGGGGGTGATGACCTAAGAGAAAATGTTTGGGTAGGGAGGATATCACCTAAAAAATTAAAAAAAGGTACTAACCAATTTAAGAGAGAAATAAATCAATTCAATTCAATTCAATTCTTTATTTCCACAATAAAATACAAAATTACAAAATATATAAATATACAATTGTACAGGAAATATATATTTCCCACATGGACTCTAGATCCGTGCGTGGGGAAAGAATTCTTATCCTAATATAATTATAAAAGAACTGCAGAAATAAGAAATTGTAGTCGTTAATACAATATTTGATAGATTAAAACAACAATATGGAAATTCTTAAAGAAGAAAATATAATTCGACAAGGAATTAGTTTTCTTAAACTAGTCCGAAGTATATAGTGGTCTGGGTTTTTCAAACACAGTAAGTAATATTCACAAATAATTTTTCAGTTAAGTCAATGCTTTTCTAGTGTTGGTTGAAAACTTTAGAGGAGGGGGGTACACAGAATACTAGATACACAAATCCCCCCCACCGTGGATTCGCCCCTGCCTGATATGAATAATGAACGTCCATAACGTTTTCTTTCTCAAATATGATTTGGCTGGCTGCACTAAAATATATGAAACTTTTCTAAAATGGAAGAAGCATCGCTTATTTGAAAAAAAGTAATGATTAATCAAGAATTTTTTGGGGTGGGGGGGGGGATATCCAGTGAGAAAATATTTGGGGAGGGATTCCAGGAAATAATACCTGGCTAAAAAAGTTGAGAATTGAAAAATAACGGTAACTGTGATTACTCTTCGAAAAGAAGATGAAATTACTTAAGATAAAGAACTTAAAATTGATAATTCTTAAAAAAGAACTAGCAAAAAATAAAGCAAAAAAGCTAAAGTTTGAAAGACAAATAGGATCAACAAAAATAACAACAAAGTAGAAATATAGTGAGATGCAAAAACGCGTAAAAAATCTAGACAAGAATTCAGATAGAATCTTGTTTGAAATGCAAGTTCAGAATGCATGAAAATGACGTCACGAAGTTAGGCCAGACAAACAGACAACAATGAGAAGAAAGTGAGAGGACAATCTATGTTGAAGTGAGAAGGTAGATTTCTTGTATTTATAAGCTTCCTGCTGTTGCTACGAGGTCAACCACTCACTCAGAATGGAGATTGTAACAAGAAAAAACACACAAATAAAAGAAGGCAACTGAATTAAAACGACAGCAATAAAACGATTATTAATATTATCATAAATATGTTACTTGTGTTACAAGTTAAATGTTGTTAAAATAATTTTTTTAATTGGTTGATAGAAAAAGGTTGAGGAGAATAAAAGACAAGGAATTAATAAATAATATAGAATTAATTGAAAAGAAAATGAGACTTGAAAATTTGAACGAAAGTGGAGAAATTGAGAAAGATTGGAATGAAAAATGACGAAGAAGAAGAAGAAGAAGAAGAAAAAGAAGAAGCAAAAGAGAGTAAAAGAGAGTAGAAGAAGAAGAAGAAGGGAGTAGAAAGAGGAGGAGAAGAAGAAGAATAAGAAGAAGAAGAAGAGAGTAGAAGAAGAAGAAGAAGAAGAAGAAGAAGAGAGTAGAAGAAGAAGAATAAGAAGAAGAAGAAGAGAGTAGAAGAAGAAGAAGAAGAAGAAGAAGAGGAGGAAGGGAAGAAGAAGAAAAAGAAGAAGAAAAAGAAGAAGAAGAAGAAAAAAAAGAAAAAGAAAAAGAAGAAGAAGAAGAAGAAGCAAAAGAGAGTAAAAAACAGTAGAAGAAGAAGAAGAAGGGAGTAGAAAGAGGAGGAGAAGAAGAAGAAGAATAAGAAGAAGAAGAAAAAGAAGAAAAAGAAGAAGAAGAGGAAGGGAGTAGAAGAAGAAGACGAGGGTAGAAGAAGAAGAAGAAGAAGAAGAAGAAGATGGAGGGAGTAGAAGAAGAAGAAGAAGGGAGTAGAAGAAGAAGAAGGGAGTAGAAGAAGAAGAAGGGAGTAGAAGAAGAAGAAGGGAGTAGAAGAAGAAGACGAGGGTAGAAGAAGAAGAAGAAGAAGATGAAGGGAGTAGAAGAAGAAGAGAGTGGAAGAAGAGGAGGAGGAAGAAGAAGAAGAAGAAGGGAGTAGAAGAAGAAGAAGGGAGTAGAAGAAGAAGACGAGGGTAGAAGAAGAAGAGAGTAGAAGAAGAAGAAGAAGAAGAAGAAGAAGAAGACGAGGGTAGAAGAAGAAGAAGAAGAGAGTAGAAGAAGAAGAAGAAGAAGAAGAAGAAGAAGAAGAAGAAGATGAAGGGAGTAGAAGAAGAAGAGAGTGGAAGAAGAAGATGAAGGGAGTAGAAGAAGAAGACGAGGGTAGAAGAAGAAGATGAAGGGAGTAGAAGAAGGGAGTAGAAGAAGAAGAAGAAGAAGAAGAAGGGAGTAGAAGAAGAAGACGAGGGTAGAAGAAGAAGAAGAAGAAGAAGATGAAGGGAGTAGAAGAAGAAGACGAGGGTAGAAGAAGAAGATGAAGGGAGTAGAAGAAGGGAGTAGAAGAAGAAGAAGAAGAAGGGAGTAGAAGAAGAAGACGAGGGTAGAAGAAGAAGAAGAAGAAGAAGATGAAGGGAGTAGAAGAAGAAGAGAGTGGAAGAAGAGGAGGAGGAAGAAGAAGAAGAAGAAGAGGAAGAGGAAGAAGAGAGTAGAAGAAGAAGAAGAAGGGAGTAGAAGAAGGAGACGAGAGTAGAAGAAGAAGAGAGTAGAAGAAGAAGAAGAAGAAGAAGATGAAGGGAGTAGAAGAAGAAGAGAGTGGAAGAAGAGGAGGAGGAAGAAGAAGAAGAAGAGGAAGAGGAAGAAGAGAGTAGAAGAAGAAGAAGAAGAAGAAGAGAGAAGAAGAAGAGAGTAGGAGAAGAAGAAGAAGAAGAAGGGAGTAGAAGAAGAAGAAGAAGAAGAAGGGAGTAGAAGAAGAAGAAGAAGAAGAAGAAGGGAGTAGAAGAAGAGGATGAGGAAGAAGAAGAAGAGGAAGAGGAAGAGGAAGAAAGAAGAAGAGGAAGAGGAAGAAAGAAGAAGAAGAGAGTAGGAGAAGAAGAGAGTAGAAGAAGAAGAAGAAGAGGTTAGAAAAAGAAAAACAAGAGAGTAGAAGAAGAAAAGGGAGTAGAAGAAGAAGAAGGGAGTAGAAGAAGAATAGAGTGGAAGAAGAAGAAGAGAGTAGAAACAGAAGAAGAAGAAGAAGAAGAAGAAGAAGCGGAGGAGGAAGAAGAAGAAGAGGAAGAGCAAGAAAAGAGTAGAAGAAGAAGAAGATGAAGAAGAAGAAGAAGAGGAGGAGGAGGAGGAGGAAGAAGAAGAAGAAGAAGAAGAAGAGGAGGAGGAGGAGGAGGAAGAAGAAGAAGAAGAAGAAGAAGAGGAGGAGGAGGAGGAGGAAGAAGAAGAAGAAGAAGAAGAAGAAGAAGAAGAAGAGAGTAGAAGAAGAAGAAGAAGAAGAAGAAGAAGAGAGTAGAAGAAACAGAAGAAGAAGAAGAAGAAGAAGAAGAAGAAGAAACAGAAGAAGAAGAAGAAGAAGAAGAAGAAGAAAAAAGAGAAGAAGAAGAAAGAAACGAAGTAGAAGGAGAAGGAAAGCAGCTGCCAGTAAAGACAACGAAAATTATTCCAAATTGGTTGACACCAAGCTTTGACCCCACTTTCACAGAAAAGATACCGACTTAAATTAACTACTAACTTAACATGCCACTGTGAAAGCCTTTTTGGAAGCGGAAATAATAAAAGCACTCTTCAAAATTAAGTTTGCTCTAAGCCAAGTTTTATAAATGGGTTAATTTCAGCTTGGAATTCGCAAAAAACTACACAGAGTAGGTTTACATGTACGAATCTTCTTCTTCTTCATCTATTTTTCCTTCTTTGTATTTGTTATGGTTTTTTCTCTCAATTTATTCTTCTTATTCATCTACTTTTTTCTGCTAAATCTCATTCATCTACTTCTTCTTCTCCTTCCTCATTTTTCTTTTACATGTAAGTTTTCTTTACGTTGTGAATTCCATTCTTTCTCATTTTCTCCAATTTGGTTTTAGTTCCAAACCACATTCTCTCCAACTCTTCTTCTACTTCTTGTTCCTCATTATCTCCTTCTTCCTCCTCTCCTTTCTTCTTCTCCTTCCTTTTCTTCTTCTTCTCTTCCTCCTCTTCGTCTGCCTCATTCTCTTTCTTCTCTTTTTCTTCTCCTCCTCTTCGTCTGTCTCCTTCTCCTTTTCCTCCTCTTCATCTGCCTCCTCCTTCTTCAACTAAGTCTTATTCTTTTGCTTTTCCCACACACTTTCCTTCTCTTCCCACACACCCTTACTCTCCTTCCCCTACCCTAATCGACCTCCTTTATGTTTCTTTCTTCTTTTTCTTTCTCCTTCGTCTCTTTCTCCTTTACTTCATCTTTTTTGCTTCTTCTACATCATTGGAATAATTATGAAGAATCATTATGATAAGAATCATGAATAATACGACATGAAGTTGTCACAACCACATTTATTAAAAATAGTGAGATACTAGTTTCGGTTGTTACACCATTATCAATCTCAAACTCCTACAATACGTTTGTTTGAGATTGATAACGGTGAAACAACCGAAACTGATGTATCATTATTGTTAATAAAAATATGGTTGTGACAACTTCATGTCATTATTATAACATAATGGTATAACAACCGAAACTAGTATCTCACTATTTTTAATAAATGTGTTTGTGACAACTTCATCTCTTATTATTCATTATGTATATCTTCCATAAAAACACCTTCGCCACTACGTAGAAAATCAAGTTATCTAAATAATAGCTAATCGAATATAAAACAGTGATAGCCGTGAGCCTTAGCAGGTATCTGTTCAATCAGAGATAAGCTACGAAACTCCTGGGCGCTCTTTGTAAGGGTGACTGATTGGCCAGCAAAAAAAACTCTGTTCTCTGCTGTAAAATCACTTCCCAGTGGTTCGGAACCCACCTAAAACTGTAGGTTCAACTCATCAATCACCATCATCCAACTCATTACCCACGCACAGGTCTCAGACCTATGTGGGCTTCATCCTCCGAAAAAGAAGAAAAAAATTATGCGTGATATAATAATTAAAAATTCTTTATGCTTTATTTTTAAAGTTCTAAGAGGTTTCAAGAGAGCTCCAGAGACTGTACCACATAAGATTTCCAATGAAAGATAAATACAAAAATCAAGAATCCCGGTAGTTCGGAACCCACCTAAAACTGTAGGTCCCTTTCAGTACCAGTGTAGTTGGTGAACAACATAAAGTTCAACGTTGAATAAAAGCCAAGCTAAACGACTGTGTCTCTTGGAACGAACGTTGTTCACAAGCCACATACAGTTAGTTTCGATTTCTGTCACCAGAGTTCATCACTTCCTCAACATTCACTCTCTATAACGTTCAGTTCGTGTTCAGGTTATGTTGTTGTTGACGGACAGTTCGCACGTGGCTTGTTATTGTTGTTTATCTGAATTATTTTGAACTAAAGATCGCAGTAAGTTACGTGAATGTATAGATAAATGTCTATAGAATCCTCACAAATATTAGTCTTATCTGAACAAACATTATTAGTGGTGATATTCTATTCTGAACTCACGTGTAGTTGTGGAACAACAACGGGGCGCTGAGGACGTATTAATTTCGGTAGGCCTAGTTCAAACCTGGATGAGTAGTTTCCCGAAAATTGTATTTTTCATGTGCTTGGATATATACCAGTTATTTTGATCAGTTAGTTAGTTAGTTTCACCATCTTTTTTCTGCTATTTCAAACATTTGGCTGAACATTTTTATCAAAATTCTCTGTACGTTTGTTCAACAATCATGGACCACAAATTCGACCCAGAAGAAATTTATGTAAATCATGATGGTAATATTTCTGAATTAGATTCAGAATTCGATTTAGATTCTGATATTGATGGTGATGAACTGATAGATATTTGTAGAAAACTCAACCCCATTGATAATGAACAGTTGAATGCCAGTTCTATCACTACTACAAATAGACCTGCAGAAGCTGTATTTTCAGATGAATCACCTGAGACCCCAAATCTTGTAGAATTGACTGAATCAACTGCCACCACTTCACTTGAGGCCAATATTTCTCAATCCACAACTCAAAAAAAATCTAAGAAAAGCACAAATAGACATGATTGGACTTTCAAAAAAATAGATTTTGACCCACCCTCAGTTGTATGGGGAGCTCAAAGTCCACTTCCTCAAGATATTCCAATGACACCCATCCAATATTTTAAAAAGTTTATTTCCAATGAAATTATTGCCGAAATCGCTCTACAGACTAATTTGTATGCCCATCAGAGTGCGGGAGAAGTGCTGAACACGTCAAAAGATGAAATTGAACAGGTAATAGGTATATTATTACATATGGGTATTGTTCAAATGCCATGTAATAAAATGTATTGGTCTGCAGAATGCAGATATCCCCCTGTTTGTGATATAATGTCCAGAAATAGATTTCAAAAAATAATGAAATATTTCCATGTAGTGGATAACTCCAATCAGAAACCAGTTAGTGACCCAGAGCATGACAAAATGTTCAAAGTGAGACCATTATTCAACTCAGTTCTGACTGGTATGAAATCTATACCAAATGAAGAATTCAACTCTGTAGATGAGCAGATGGTCCCTTTCAAGGGACGGAGTCATATGAAACAGTACATAAAGAACAAACCCCATAAATGGGGGTTTAAGATTTTCATGAGAGCAGGTTCATCTGGAATCATGTACGACTTTTTGCCCTATTTTGGAAAAGGTACTTGCAAGGACTTTGGATTGGGGTTTTCTGGGGATGTAGTCATGAGCCTATGTCAAAGTTTGCCAGATGGCCAGAACTTCAAAGTTTACTTTGATAATTGGTTCTCTTCTCTTCAGCTAGCTGCTGCATTGAAAGAGAGAAATATCTTCTGTGTTGGAACTATAAGACAAGATAGAATGGCAAAATGTCCTCTGGCAAGTGAGGTCGAACTGAAGAAAAAGGGAAGAGGTAGTTTGGATTTCAGGGTAGAAACAAAAAAGAACATTTCATTGATTCGTTGGTACGATCGGAAAGCAATAAACTTCATTTCAACATATGCTGCTGTAGCCCCTAAATCAAAGTGTACACGATGGAGTGCTGCCGACAAGAGAAGCATAGAAATAGAACAACCCTTTATTGTCAAAGAGTATAACAAATTTATGGGGGGTGTTGATAAGGCTGATATGCTTCTTGAACTATACAGAATAAATATGAAATCGAAGAAATGGTATATGCGATTAGTATATTGGTGTTTTGGCGTTTCAGTAGTCAACAGTTGGCTATTGTACCGACGCGAGCAAGATCAATTAGGAAAAAGTTCAGAATATTCCCTGTTGAAATTTCATGCTAATATAGCTACAGCCCTGACAAAGAGTGGAAAAGTGAGTGTCAGAAAGAGGGGGAGACCAAGCAACGAAGACAAGAAGGAGAAGAAAAAGGCAAGAGTGAGTGTGAAACCAATTGAAGATGTAAGATATGATAATATCGGCCATGTTGCAATTTATGATCAAAGACAAGGAAGGTGTAAATTCTGCCCAAACGGGTTTGCTCATTTGAAATGCAAGAAGTGTAATCTTCATTTGTGCATTACTAAAACAAAAAACTGCTTTGAAGCATTTCATGAGAAATAATTTGTTTGGTACCATACCCAAACCATGTAAATAGTTCATTATTTTAAATTTATTTGAAAACTGGTTAGGCTCCTGTACTGTACATAATTTTGAATAGAATATAAATTAGCCAATGTGAACTTAGAGTGATGAAATAGAGATAGTAGAAGTCAGTTATTAGGGATAAAGCATTCAATGACACTATTTTTGAACGATTGTGCTTACACAATGCTCCTGAAGTGAACATAGTTTTGAAAAGAATGAAAATTTGCCAATGTGAACTTATAGTGGTGGAATGGAAATAGTAGAAGTCAATAATTAGTGATAGAGCATTCAATGACAATATTTTTGAAATTATTGTGATTACGGTACTATTTTGTGACTTCAAATGGACCAGGAATACAAGAAGAGTCTCAAATACTTTCTCTGAAATACATTTTGGTGAGTGGGAAAATTCTTTTTTATATGCATGTATACAAAATGGTTTTCATAAACTGGAATACAGAAGGAATCACTTCCGTTCTTCTTGATGAAAAAAATGGTATGAAGCTTTAGAATGGAGAAATAGTAATATGGTAAGAGCTCACTTCAATCTTGGTTCCAGATACCATATTTTCCCAATGTTGTTTGTGAACAACATGTTGTAAAATTTAAATTAGTCATCGAAAAAATTCAAAAAAATATTCATTGTGTTCAAATGGATGTATATAAACAGTAAATACCAAAAAAAATTTTTTTGGTATTTATTTCAATTAAGTGGTACTGAAAGGGTTAATCACCATCATCCAACTCATTACCCACGCTCAGGTCTCAGACCTGTGGGCTTCATCCTCAATAAAAAAAATACAACTTTGGAAAAAGAATCAATTTACTTCATAATTTATGGATGAATCCCACAAAGCTACATTTCCTACAGGCAATAATCCATTAAAATGAATTTAATTCATTTCAATGATTTTAAAGGTCTACCAACATTTCATAATGCAAATGAATTATGCTAGTATATTATGCTACTTAACTACTCCCAAGTACAACTATAGGTACAAGAAGTAGCATATTTATGTTACTGCATTGAAAAGTAAACAGTGGCAGCTGAGTACTTGAAATATGCAAATAAGTCCAGATCACTGAAGTTGTAGATATTTTATAAAGTCCATAAATAAAGTTGATTACCGTTATTACTGGCCTGAACGACTTTGGTAACAATAAAATGGTACAATTATTAGCGGTGACCTCCACGGGAAGCTTCCATATTGAGAAGAACATTGACGTATTTATTGTTTACGAAAAAAACTGAATAGAAGAATAACATACATGTTAAATGTAACATTTTACAAGGTATACATGACATTGAAGTAGGTTTTCTCAAAGAAAAATCAGTGTAATTTCTTCATTCAGAATCCGGAAGACATTGACTTTTCAGATCTCCACACAGCAAACATACAACACATTTTTTCATGGTTGGAAAACATTAAATAATAATAGGAAGCTTTATAATAAATAATATTAGAGAACTCTATCAAAACGTACGTTATCTGCTTTAGTTCAGCGGGTGGGTGGCAGTGGTGGGGGAGTTCAATTCAAATCATTTCCGTAAAATCACTTCCCGGTGGTTCGGAACCCACCTAAAACTGTAGGTCCAACTCATCAATCACCATCATACAACTCATTACCCACACACAGGTCTCACACCTATGTGGGCTACATCCTCCTCCTCCAAATCTGTAAAATCACATGTTATGATTGGTCAATCTATTTTTATTAGTTTATTCATTCATCAGCTGTTTCACAAAACTATTTAGACTAGTTTATAAGTTTAATCATGTATAATAATAATTATATAAGAATGTAAATAGGGTGAAGTTTGAAATAAAAGGTTTATTAATTTATTCATCAATGAATATCAGTGTACAAAACTTTCTGAACTTTAAGTGAGTTGTCAGGTTTTTGAAGTTCTATACGAATAAGTTGCGTTTCAATGTTTCACCAAAAAAACCGTATGGAGATCAACAGAAAATCCATTTCAAAGCTGATATAATATCCAATATATAAGCTATCCCACATGAAACGGTAATCTAACCAATCAAATAGACAACATAATATAAATCTCATATTGTAATAATATAACTCCTCTTATAATATTATTACTAATAATAATAATAATAATAATAATAATAATAATAATAATAACAATAATAATAATAATAATGAAAAGAATTGTAAACTATGTATCGTCACTTGTCAATGGAGGAGAATGGATACAAAATGTTAAAAAAAAACTTAGTACTGGCCAAAATAATCAACAAAGAAATTTACAATAGAAAAACCAAGATTTCATAAATGGGAAGTTATACCAGAGACAAAACCTCCAAGAGTTGAAACAAAATGGAGCAAAGAGAGAAAAGCTGAATTCGCACAAAAAATGAAAAACTGGTGGGCCCAAAAAAATGAACCATCTTTACTCAGGGTCTTCCACTTTGGGAGTTTTACGTCTAATAATGATAATTCCGCCCAATAAATAATTTTTTCCATTGCATTTCATAATGTGAGACAAGTTTAGTATCTAAATAAAGTTTTGTAATTTTGTAGAAAAATTTCTAGAAAAATCAAAATTCAAATATTTAATTTATTAAACGAAAATATTTTTTTAGCTACGCTGCCGTCCCATCTCCAAAATTCTTCATTGATCATCTGTTATTATAGTCCTAAGTTGGAGGAACACAACGGAACGAAAAAGATAAACAAACAAAAAGAATCGTTCAAAATTATTTGCCAAGATTTCGAAAATCGCAACGAAAATACCATCAAAAACAGGATAAGAACAATATTATTTGAAAGCGTCCTGTATTTGGCAAAGAACCTAAAAATAGATTATTGCGTCTAATTTTAGACGCAAACAAAGACAGCCAGCAGAGAGTTTGGCGAGCAGGAAATTGTATGAATGACACTTTGCTATTAAATTAGCTGTGTCAAAAAGGCACCGGCCACAAATCAGCAGCGGCTTGATAAAAATAAATAAACTAAGATAGAGAAAGGAAGTAGGAATGCATTTGATTCGCTCAACAATTTATGTTACAGATGAGTCAAGGTTATTATCCTAGATAGAGAACAAAGAATGCTAGACATTTCAAATTATTACAATATTGATATGAATATTCTATTATTGAATTAAGTTTTCTCTAATTGACCAAACTTTGTGTATCATAATTGTCATAAGTATCAAAAAAATAACAGAAGAATAAACAAAAATGGAGAATAATAAAATAATAACAAACAATAAAAGAAAAAAGTAAAGAATATAATTTTTAAATACAATTATATAAAATTGTGCAGATTTTTGATGGTAACTCCCATATTCGTTAGCCTCGGGAGTACATAATTTCTTAGCAGATGAAACATTGTGCTTGAAAATGGTGTATAGTGAGAAATAAATTTATTATTACATATACCGTATACATGTAGATGTAATTACATCCTATCAATATTGCAATTCAAAATACCGTACACCGTACAGTATATTATTCCTAAATAGCTAATACAAAAAATATTATTAGTGGATTTCCACAATAACAACTGTAGTCTAAATATCCGTAGAAATCACTAATATCTAAATTATAATGTCTAATTGTTCTAATGTTTGATATCCGTGGTTCGGAAGTCACCAGTAAGTACTTAGAAAATAATCAAATTTCAAATACGTATTTGGACAGTAATTAACCTGTACTAATAGAATTATCTGAGAACTGGAAAATTATTTTAAAACAAAACAAGCAAATGAATTAGAAGAAAGTAACAATAAAATATTTATTATACAGTATTATAAGCAACGAATGGATTTGGCAAAACTACTAAATTCAGTTCTAATCAATTACATTTACAACAGAAAGGAATGATACTATTGGCTGAGAGAATGGGGGAGGAGCTAAGGATAGGCGGAACCTGAACAATGGTGGGTTGTCTACTGAGACCTGTCACACCCACTTTTTACAATGGGAGGAGCCAACCAATGAAGGTTTTTAGAATAAATTCGTTGTAAAAACACCAAGCTTTAACCATTTGGACATCTACAAGTTAAATTCTGATGTCTATTAGTATGTTACTATAGTATGTTATATTAGTATTATGATAGTAATTTATTGGCATTAATTTTTTTTTAGGATGAAGCACACAACTTCACAGATCGGTAATAATAATTATACTATTACAGAAAAGGAGAAAGTTAAATATTTTATTAAATAAAAAATTGGCAGATATCAATGCATTAGAACAAGTTTGAAAAATTATTGTGTATAAAGTAACCTTGAAGTAGTTTCAATCATAATGGAAACCCAAACTTGAAACAAGAGTTCTCAATATCTAGATAAGATATCTGACCACAAATATGTATTTCAAGATTTCCGCGTTGTTTTGAAGAAATCTACTCTGAACTTCTTACCACTTCACATTGAAAATAATAAATAAAAGAAGGAACTCAAGAAAAAGTCATTGAATGAGCGTTGATCGGCAAAAAATAGGAAAAATATCAAATAACCAAATCGATTTTGCAAACTAGTAGAAACCGCAAATATAACATTAGACTTTGCTAGACTACTACCTAATCTAAACCTGATATACAGAAAGTAAGATTTTGAAACTCTTGTTCTCGCCTCAGAAAAATACAGTCCTGCTAAAACTACAGTTCAACCTTTACTCAAGTTCAATGAAAAATATTGTTTTATTGAGGATGGAACCTACATAGATCGGAGACCTGTGCGTGGGTAATGAATTACATTATTGATGATGAGTTGAACTCAAAGTTTTAGGCGGGTTCCGAACCACTGGGAAGTGATTTTACAGCAAAGAACAGTATTTTTTGTTGGCCAATCCAATCGGTCCCCCTTATAAAGAGGGCCCAGGAGTTGGTAGTTTATCTTTTTCTTCGGAGGATGAAGCCCACATGGGTCTGAGACCTGTGCGTCGGTAATGAATTGGTTGATGGTGATTGTTAAATTGGACCTACAGTTTTAGGTGGGTTCTGAACCACCGGGAAGTGATTTTACAGCAGACAAGTAGTTTTTTGCTGGCCAATCCAATCGGTCACCCTTACAAAGATGGTCCAGGAGTTTCGTAGCTTATCTCTGATTGAACAGATACATGCTACGGCTCACGGCTATCACAGCTATCAGAGAAAACAATATTGAGCCGCTACTTTGAAAAATGTAATAACTCTTAAAAATTGAAATATCTTACATTAATTTTGTAAAATACATTTATATCTTAGTATTTACATAAGATTTTGATCGGAAATCTCAATTCATTCACGAGATACCTTGACATACTATGGCGAAAAATAAAGTTAACGTATTTATTCGTATACAGTTGAATCTCGATTATCCGCCACTCTTTAAACCGTCACTTTCTGTTACCCGTCATCGTAAAATTGAGAAATTTACGAATTGTTAGCATAGTATACAAATACAACAGTACTGGAATCTACTTTACTCTGATTGTGACATATTACTGATGACATTAATATGTAAATATATATTGAGTAAATATATATTTTAGCAACTCCCCCAAAACGATTTCAAATTAAAACTGTATTGATAATGTTAACACAATACCTCCTAGATCTACAGAAGATCTCCTGTATATCTAGGAAGTATTGGTTAACAGCGTTTCTATAATCCGTCTACTCAGTTATCTGTCAGGGCCCCGGTCCTGAGGTTCCTGGTTAAGGTTGTGCGCAGGGTTTTTGGTCATAATTTTTTTTCAAAGTTCATTGTATAGGATATTATTAAGGTATTGAAATGTTAACTATTGCCATGAGAAATTATTTTCTTCATCAAATATTTTATGGAATATGGGAGTTCAAAGTTGAAATTTTTCGGTATTTGGGGGCAATTAAATTCACCTACAAGTTATTTTAAACATTTGATAATTTTTTTATAACTAAAAGGCACATTGGGGGAAAAAATGACATATTTCGTATTTCAATTTAACAATTGGTCTTTTCAAAATAATTTTTCGAAGAACTGAAATTTTTCGCATGTTTTAAACAATTTTATTTGAGAAAACTAATTGTTTGATCAGAATGAAAAATATGTCATTTTATTCCTCAATTTGTCTTTCATTTAAAAAATTATTAAAAGTTTAAAGTAACTTGTAGGGGAGATCAATTGCCCCCCAAAACAGAAAAATTTCAACTTTAAACTCCCATATTCCATAAAATATTTGATGAAAAAAATAATTTCTCATGGCAATAGTCAACATTTCAATACCTTGATAATAACCAATACAATAAACTTCGAAAAAAAAATATGACCAAAAACCCTGCGCACAGCCTTAATAGAGGTTCTACTGTACAGCGTCCCACAATATAACTTACTAGCCGGCAGACTCGCTTCGCTCGCCTTAACCGTCTAGCCAGGGGGCTCCGCCCCCTGGACCCCCGGGGGGTCCAACTAATTTCCATTGTGATTAGATAAATTTACAGAAATAGGTGATTTTGGGGAGAATTTTGATACCATTACTTAGCATGCATCTAGGGTCTTAATCAAACAGTGGTATTTCGATTATATAGATATAGATTATATATATAAAAGTACCTCGGCTACTTTTTTACTTTTCATAAACGTTGGCTTTTAGCTATTGAAATTATTTTGGTAGCTCGGGATAAGTTTGCTTTGTTTGAAACAAATTATTATTCATTAATAGACCTAACCTACTGAACTTGCCAGCCAAACAGCTTAAAGGAACAGCTGATAGAAGTCAACCGTTTTTAATCATATGGCAGACCCCTTAGCAGCGTTATTTACACTGTCTTTGAACAGCAAAAGACTTTGCACTTTGCATGTTGGCTACCATACAGTCGGAGCCTTGCAATATGTGGGAAACATATGACTGGGTATGATGAAATGTTATTATGCCAGGTTGATGACATCTGTTAAGTGCAAATTTCAAAATATTTGGCTGTTTATCACCAAACTTTTCAAAAATCGTCGATTTTGGGGCTAATTTTGAAACGTTTTTCCAAGGTAAATCTAAGGCCGATACTTAACATGAATACCAAATTTTATCTGATTTGACCTTATGGTTCTCTAGAAATTGATGTCACCTAAATTTTCAAAAATCTTAAATTTTGGGCCCATTTTGGGGTAAATTTTGAAACCCTTTCTTAGCACGCGTCTAGTCCCCCTACTGAATACGTGTACCAAATTTTATCGTTTTTGGTCGAGTGGTTCCTGAGAAACTGTGATGAATGAGTCAGTCAGTGGTATTTCGATTATATATATATAGATTAACCTATTTTCCCTAACCTATTTATTTTTTTGAAGCTCTAGAACCATAAATTAAACAAAAAATCCGTCAATGACTTGATAAAGATCCGCATAGAATTGTGTCATTAGAAAGGCTTTTCACCTTCAAAGTAATAATTATGACAAATAGTATTCTAATAGATAATTACGGGTCGGTACTAGATGATCTAACACTTGGCCATGGAATGATCTCAGCCTCCACTGCAATTGCTCTAGCTGAAATAATGGCCGACAATCTGCAATAATAACTGAAGGATACTTTCAGACATGAACTCAAAGGCAGCAGGTACATGCTCAACTAGCACAGATCATGCGTAATCTCCTCATTTATACTTCAGAGAAGAAATTGTGTCATTGTTCAGGGTCGGGAACGATTTGTCTAATAATTCGAAGGATAATCACGAATATTAAGAGAGGTGAGAACCAAGATTGAAAAAATCCTGACTTGACCTTTATTGAGCCATTTTTTTCACACTATGAACTTCATAGCCAATGAAAGACACGGAATAGCATAGTAAATCTATAATAATTTGGCCCGTCCAAGGAACACAGGTTAGCATACAGCAAGCAATCTAGAATCCTGCTAGACTAGCAAAATATGTCTAGATTGCTCTACGAGAGCGCTCTATCGCAATAAGTGATTCAGTTCGGGCAACTTTATATAATTTAGTAGGAGGTTGTCCAATTTAATTGAATCAGAATATGTAAAACCTGACATAACCTATTTACAAATGTTATATTTAATAGTCTTTTTTATTATGCCTTTTTTCCTTCATTTTAATTCTTCCATATTCTTCTTTTGTCATCCTTTTCTTCTTCATCATCTTAGTCTTCTACTACTACTTCTTCTTCTTCGTCTTTTTCTTCTTCTTCTTCTTCTTCTTCTTCTTCTCTTCTTCTTCTTCTCCTCCTTCTGCTTCTTCCATATTCATCTTTTGTTCTCTTTTTCTTCTTCTTCTTTTTCTACTTGTTCTTCCTCTTCTTCTTCTTCTACTTGTTCTTCCTCTCCTTCTTCGTCTTTTTCTTCTTCGCCTTCTTCTTCTTCTTTTCCTCCTTCTACTTCTTCCATATTCTTCTTTTGTCCAGTTTTTCTTCTTCTTCCTCTATTTCTTTTTCTTCATCCTCTATTTCTTCTTCTTCGTCTTCTTCTTCTTCCTCTTCTTCGTTCTCTTATTATTTTTCGTCTTCTTCTTGTCTTTTCTCCTTCTTCATCATTATCTTTTTCTTCACATTCTTCTTCCTCTCCTTCCTCATCTTTATCTTCTTCTTCTCATTATTCTTCCTCTTCTTCCTCGCCTCCTACTTCAATCCCTTACTGTTCAGCGCTAGTTTCGTCGACAGAGAACAGTCTGAGGTCCTGAAGAAGTTTATATAAGAGATAATTCCATAGTTTTTGAACCATTACGATTTCGGTTCAGTTTTTTAGGGTAGTAAAAGGCAACTCCTAACCCCTTTAAGATATTAAATTTTTGAAAAATAAGGATTGAAATGCATACATGATTCAAAGTTACAGTATTGAACAATCTCAATTAGGTGGTTCGGAACTCACCTAAAACTATAGGTCCATCTCATCAATTTGTAAATTTACATGAATAAAGAAATATAATCTAATCAATCTAATCAATCACCATCATCCAATTCATTACCCTCGCACAGGTCTCAGACCTTTGTGGGCTTCATCCTCCGAAAAAAAACTAATTTTTATTATTTGTTGAATAAAACTGTACAACGGAGTAATCCGATTTCAACATTACCCATTATTTTCAGTACTAGATCATTAGGTTTTTGACAACCCTCAAGATCTTATAGGAAAAGATAATAAACTGTTAAAGAGAACCATGGAAGTGATATCGAACTTGAAATTCCACTGAATGTCTCCCAAACTGGCACTTGGCCATAAAATCCAGTTCGACAAATTCCTATCAACTTTAATCGATTCACTTTCTTGAAATAAATGTCCCACTCACTATTATTCGCTAATACTGTTGACAGTTTTAAGCTGACCAATACGTATGGCGTGTTTACACTTAGGCCCGTATTTATAGAGCCTTCTCTAACTCAAGGCAGACTTGAAAAACCTTTTGAGTGAATGCTTTTCGAGTCTCCCATGAGCTAAGGAAACCTCGAACTAGATTTATGAATATGGGCCTTCTAGTCTGAAAAAACTTTCTAATCCGAAGGTGATCAGAGGCCCGTATTCATGAACCTACCTTGAAACCTCAAGGGAGACTCGAAAACCTTTCGAGTGAATGCTTTTCGAGTCTCCCTTGAGCTAAGGAAACCTCGAACTAGATTTATGAATATGGGCCTTCTAGTCTGAAAAAACTTTCTAATCCGAAGGTGATCAGAGGCCCGTATTCATGAACCTACCTTGAAACCTCAAGGGAGACTCGAAAACCTTTCGAGTGAATGCTTTTCGAGTCTCCCTTGAGCGGAGGAAGCCTCAAGGTAGGTTCATAAATATGCCCTCTACACATAGAGACAAGTCTTTCAAATCAGAAGGTGATCAGAATTTGTTGAAATGCGTCCTATGGACTTAAAAGCATTGACGTCACATCTTTGGACGCTTTCCCTTGGCAAGTTGGCAAGACTGAAGAATTTCCACCACACGTGCCAACTTTACAGACTAATCGTATTGTATTATTGGCAGGCAGTAGACTATCATTGTGATACCTTCCGTGTATAGCAGAATTTAGCAGTGATTACCAAATCAAATTATTTACTCATACAGTTTACATCAGAACATCTTCGAAATAAACAGTTACTTGCTGTTATCTGTCGACGAAGCTCTAACGTTGGAGATTAGGTGATTGAAGGAGACGAGAAGTGAGAATGAGGGAAAAATGATGAAGAAGAAGACGAAAAAGAAAAAAGATGAAGAAGAAGACGAAAAAGAAAAAAGATGAAGAAGAAGTAGAAGGAAGAATAAGAAGTAGTACAGTAGTAGTGTTAGGACGAGGAAGAAGAAGAAGAAGTAGTAGAAAAAGGAGAAGAAGAAGAAGAAGAAGAAGAAGAAGAAAAAGAAGAAGTAGAAATAGGAGGTGGTGATGAAGATGAAGAGAAAGAAAAAAAGAGGATTACGAAAAAAGACAATTAAATTCATTTTGTAGATAGGTTTCAACACAATCTAGGAATCTAGATTCAATTGAATCAGGCAATCTGCTAGTCAATACTGATTATGGCAACATAAATCACGAACAAATTTGACAGATCAGTTACATCATTTTCTTAAAAATTGGATAGAAATTGCTTCTAATCTACAATTTGGCCTATTCGTATTTAAATTATTAGGCTACAAAAGCGAATTTACAAAATTAAAATTAAACAAATTAAAAAGTATGAAACGGTCAATGAAAGATTGGAGTTGCGGGGGAAATATTTATGACCAAGTCCGTTGTAAGCTGCTCGGTACTTTGGTTTTCTAGAGATTAAGAATGGAGTAACTGCCGAAACTATAGTATCGTGTTCATAAAAAGTGAACGCGGTTGCGTCAATTGGAGCTTGGAGTTAGGGTGGGGGGGGGGGTTTGTTGGGTTAGAAAAGAGGGTTGAGTTAACCCCCATTAAAATTTAACCGTCGTTAGTTAACCACCGTTAAAATTTAACCATCGTTAGTTAACCACCGTTAAAATTTAACCCGCGTTAAAATTTAACCGTCGTTAAAATTTAACCGAGCCATTAAATTAGGTTTTCCTATGTTAAATTAAGTTAGGTTAAATTTAACGGCCGTTAAAATTTAACCGCGGTTAGTTAACCGCCGTTAAACTGGCCTGTAATCGGCAGTTTCCCCTACTATCAAATCCTATATAAATATCAGAAACAGCCTCGGATACTTTATCAAAACTATGATGAACATGAATGAAAATAATCGACAAAATAATGAATGAACAAAGACAATGGTTACAATAACCTTTGTCTGTGAAACCGATACCTGGACAGCAGAGGTGGCGATACGAAATAATTATCAGATATTTGGAGAAACGAAGGCAATTTGACAGTAGCCTAGGCGCCCAGCTATTTATGAGAAAGTTGTCCGGCTTCCGGCTTATCTATTTTTCAACTAGATAATTTCCACCATCATGAATGACCGCCATGCGCAACCCGCAGTACGGTCACTTTCTCCTCTTACAAACTACTACACAAATTTCGCATCAAAGAAATTGTAACTAATCATGACACAATAATTCATAACTGTCAAACATTTTAAACTGCATACATACAATAGTAAACCGCTATTAATTCGATATTTAATTACAGGGTTATAACTTATAATTTCAACTTATGGTTTGTTCACAGTGTAAACCACTTAGTGGTCGTAGTAGTATTTGAAGGCCACTATTTATTAGATTTATAATTATAGGGACATAACATGTAATTTCAACTTATAGCAGAATAACCAAATTAGAACAGGTAATTTATCAACATTTCAAACCAAAAATTTGCTAGCATCAATATAATAACAACAATAATAATAATCATTGTATCTACGATTAGGGCATTCCTGAACATTCCCATATAAAATTATTCAGAATAGGCATAGGCAGATTTTGATTAGAAAACTCACATCAAATGTGATGGAAAAGCAAAATAATAAAAATTTATTGAATTACACATGCTAATTTAGGTAATGTATTATATAAAGCCACCAAAACTACTCTGATTTATTAACAAGAAGTTTTCTCTGGTGAATTAATTGATGAAAAGAAATCCAATAAACAAAACAGATATTACAATATACAGATGCAATACAAATTTTATAATGAAAAATAAGACATGAAGTTGTCCCTACCACATTTAAATTTGAAAATAATGAGACACTAGTTTCGGTTGTTACACCATTATCAATCTCAAACTAAAACTTAAGTTTAGCTTAATATATACTGAACAGGGAACAATACTATTGGCCAAGGGAGAAAGTGTCTCATAGGCTGACCTTCATTGAAGGTCTGTGATTGGCTGAAAGCCAAAACAAGACCCACCATGAAATTATTTTCCCAGAGGATTAACATTTGAAAGTTTGTTTGGCAGTACAGCATATTACCCAAATAATTATTTAATAATATAATTATCATATTATGAAATAATTCAGGACGATAAAGGTATTTCCATTAAAATGCAGAATTTTTTTTTAAATTTCTATTATTATGGAAAAAAGACTATTCCTCATATTATTGTTTAAGTATTAGACTATTGGACAATATTTTGACAGTTATAAAGATGCTCAATATTAAAAACCAATATTGCGAGGTTTCTATCAGTACCAATGAAAGTTTTGCAAATTATTATCGACAAATCAAAAAATTATATCCGCTTTCAAAGTTTTATTCAAAGATTTCTACAGAACAGCTTTCTGAGATCATCGAATTATGAAAAAATTATATTCGCTTTCAAAGTTCTAGTCGAAGATTTCTACGGTACCTCTACAGGTTTCTGAAGATCGAAGCTCACGCACTCATAGATATTGTACAGAAGCTTTTGATAATAAAGCAGCAGCTCACGCAACTCGATTTCCGACTCAGATATGGCCCGAGGTTGGGACAAGCCTTGACTACTAAATAAACTCAGACACGCTACTGGAATAAAAATTCGACTTTGTAGGTCTACATATTTATTACCAATAAGGAATAGCTGGGATATGCCTCGCAACCATTCAAACCTTACTTAAAGAACTTTGCAAAGATAGATCGTTTATTGACAATTGCTGTCAATAAAGATGAGATGAGAAATAAAATTGTAAATGGAATCATCGTGACAAAGGATGTTTTATTTTATAAAAAAGTTTAAAGAAAATACAACTTAAACTCTGTCAAATTGGGAATATTTTTCTTTCATTTTTATAATGTTGGGATATTATTGGAAAAATAATGGTTCATTACAGTATTGATTAGTGGATAAACTCTGTTAAATATTAATTGAATGACTGCATTTATAAACATGATAATGACATATAACTAAAGTTAAAAGTTTTGGCTAATTTAGAGAACTAAATAGTTTTTTTTTTAAATTGTTAGTTTTCGTAACGTGAAGGTGATGTTATTATTAAAGTAATAATATATATGATTATTATTTCAGTGCTTTTCAACTTGGCTTACATCGATGGTTAATGAACTTTTTTCGCTACACTCCTTTCAAGTCTATACTTATTAGTGATACGCATTTATGCTTTTTCATGCTATGCAATGTCATGTTATTCCTTCTAACGTAGAATAAATTAAAAATGCAGCTTATTATTAGACTACAAAAGATCACTGCAGTTTAAACTCAAGTGACTGACGATTAACTCAACTCAAATCTTATTATTGAGTAGGATGAATTTATATATCAGCTCATTTTAATAGTTAAATTTTTGTTACAATTTAATATTGTAACATTCACAAAAATAATATTAATTGGTACATTTATTAGTCGATTTATTACAATAAAGACTACTGTATTAGTAAAAATACATATACTTTTAATAGATTTGATTGAATTTCAAAATAAATTTTACTCACTTTTTTAGAACCACTGATTAGAATCAGAGAGAATAGAATATTAATATAATAGTAACTAGCTATTGCACCCGTCCTTCGTACGGATTATGTTTAGAAATAAAACTAAATATGTTTCGGCTTTTTTGATAGCAACGATCATGAAGTTGTTAGCAGCTTAGTAAACAACTTTGAACGTAAACAATTCAGTGACAGTTATTAGAGAGAATATTTGAGAACAGCTGATTGATATATCATGATAAATTACGTGATTTGTTCTTATGTGGTAATAAAACTTAGAAGAAATGTATCCAAAATCGCGCAATACTTGGGTTTTAAACGTTTATGTTAAAAAAAAGTTAATTTAGTTTTTTATAGCTAACGACATTGTCAAAAAGGTCTTCAATACTGATCAATTACTTTAATCCTGATTGATGCTCTCGTTTTTCAGGAGAAGGCCGCGTAAAATCCCTTCGGGGCCTTGACAGTCAGACAGAAATTGAGATAAGACTTGTTTCGGCTTCTTTAATGTATAAAACGTAAGAGTAACCAAAAAATATATAATTCTGATAAATATACAAACAAAACTCTAATTTTATTTATATAGATATAGTTACTATTCTATTCTCTCTGATTAGAATACCCTGAATTGTTTTATGTACTGAATTGTTTTAGTAAGTGGTTTGCTAAACTTATTCAGATGCAACCTGACACCTGAACTCTTAACACCTGAATCAGCCAGGTCACACAATTATCTTTTATCGTTTACATTTTCACAAAACTAATAAATAACAGTATAAAAAATAGAAATTATGTTACTTTATCATTAGAAACGATCAATTCATATGGGTTTGATATTTTGAACTTTAAAGAGCCAGCTCAAGTTCTACTAAAAAAAAGGAGACCATTAAAAAATTGCCGTGATAGGTTCCTAATTGCTACAGCTATTTGGATGAAATACAACATTGCATTGCTTAAAATCGATAGTCAACACACTCTGCAGCCAAATGGGTACTGTGTTGCCTCAGTTGCCTGACGGCCTTGACTTTCAAGCATGCAAGTCCAACTAAAAAGTCAGACTCCTTCCAATGCAAACTAAACAGCTCTAACAAAAGAGAATAAATCAAACCGGGTTAGACAATATCCGATTTCGACATACGATCGAGAGGTGTTGGAGTAGTTATTAGAGGAGGAGGAGGTGCTGGAGAAGGAGGATAAGTAGTAGGAGTGAGGAGAATGCAATGGTTCACCTTGACAAAGAAAGGAGCTCGTTTCAATAATAATTATTTATTGTTACGCTTTTTTATTCTTTTGACCCTTTCTGGTACATTAAATTGGAGGCCATTATCAAACCACAATTAGATCCCTTGTCTAAATTGTATTGATCTACTGAGTACATACAGCACAACCGGAGCAGTTACTAAGTTAGTAAGTTTGTTAGTAAGTAATTATCGAATGATTAATGGGTTTGAAAAAGTTCCAGCGTTTTCAAAACGATTATATTTCTATTTTTTTGTCTTTTTCCTACCTCAAGTGTAGCCTATTCATTCAATCTGTATTTCTTTTTTTCTGATATATTTACCTTAACCTTTCCAACTTTATTAATCTTCATGCTCTTTTGTATTGCATTTTCTCTATTAGTTTGTTTCATTACTTTATTAGTCATAAAGAAAAAATTCTCTATTCTGTGCTTTAATGCACATTAAATGCTCTTTACCGAAGTTTTCTCCAATTTCAGACCTATTTAGGCTGTTCGCAGGGTATCCGGTCATAATTTTTTTCCAAAGTTTCTTGCATTGATTATTATTAGAGCTTTGAAATGTTATCTACTGCTTCAATTATTTTATAAAATACGGGGGTACAAAGTTGAAATTTTTCGGTTTTTGGGGGCAATTGATCCATTCTACAGGCGATTTTAAACTTTTGATAAATTTTCTATAACTGAAGACATATTGTGGAACGAAACGACATAACTTTTATTTAAATCTAACAAATAGTTTTTTCAAAATAAATTTTTGAAAAACTGAAATTTTTTACAGACTTAAAAATTTATTTTGAAAATACCAATTGTTTTATCGGAGTAAAAAATATATTACTTTATTTCTCTAGGTGTCTTTTAGTTATAGAAAATTCATCATAAGTTTAAAATCACTCGTAAGTGAGATCAATTTACCCCAAAATCCGAAAAATGTCAACTTTGAAATCCCGTATTTTACAAAATAATTGATGGGAAAAACGTTTTCTCACAGCAATAGATAACATTTCAAAGCCCTAATAATATCCAATGCAAGAAACTTCAATCGAAAAGAGCTAGTTAATATTGAGAATAATCACTTACACATCCCTTATTTGGAGAAAAGTACCATTGTAACATTAAAAATAGGCCTATTGTTTGTACAATTCAGCAAAAAAAAGCTCATCAACATTGACAATAATCAGTTATAATCTCATGTTTGGAGAAAAATACCTTTAATAGGGTGCACTTTAGTTCCTCAGCATATTATTATCTGAACGTTCAAATATTTTCACCATTTAAGTTACTATTCACAATGCATTATAGATTCAAAAATCTGTCCAAAAATGCTATTAAAAAATGTATTTTAAAAATATAAACAATGCTATTTGCAAACGTTTTTAGCACTAAAATTTTATAATTGTCAAATGGAGAAAATTAATGTGGAAACTATTAACAAGCTTCAAATTAAAAACAATCAAACAATTTAAAACAATCTCCACACGTGTACTGCAATAATTAATATCTGCTGGAAAAAAGTAAAGTAAAAATGAAAGTAAATTAAAGCAAGTAGCAAGCTGGTAGGCCTAGGCACTTGGAGCTGCTGTTCCGAAAGTACTGATTGAATAAGGAAGTTTTCTCTAGAGAACAAATATGACAACAAAACAAAGACAGCCAACTAACAATAAAAAGTTGAAAGTGTTATCTGAATCAATGACCGTGAATCAGGGCCAATAGAACACTATAAAGACGATACTCTTTAACACTAACACTATTACTATATTATGGGACCATTAAAAACTACGCAACGTTATCAAAGTCAATAATGGGTCACTGCACTACTACTGATGACAAAATTTTAATCATTACTTACAGCGACAAAAATTTAAAACAATTATTCTATTCATCTATTTCAAGGTTTTTTCTATCATTGAAATAGACAGGTCTGAAGCATGTTGGTATGCACAATGAATACAGATACTATAGTATCTGTATTCATTGGTATGTAGGAATTTTCTTCTAAGTGGCGAAGGTGATATTGTGGAAAATATCCATAATGAGACATTATAATATCTAATAATAAGACATGAAGTTGTCACAACCACATTTATTTAAAAAAATGAGATACTAGTTTCGGTTGTTACACCATTATCAATCTCAATCAAACTTGTGCTTGTGACAACTTCATGTCTTATTATTCAGTATCTTGGAATAGTAAATAAATATTTTCAGAGCTAATAGAGTAGAGAAATCAAGCTGGATTTCATTGGAAAATGTTACAATAATAATATTATAAAATAGCTAAATATAGGATTTTTCAGGGGGGAATCTGTCATACTCTTTAAAATAAAGAGAGAAAAATTACACAATTGGATTAATTATAATTATATAGTAGGATGAGTTTGAAAAATATCATATAATGTGTTTGATACACTTCTTGTCATCCTACAAAAAATTTATTTCTAAAACCCCTTAAAATTATTCTGTAAACTAAAAATTTAAAGATCTATAGAGTCTTATCGTCCCATTTAAATATTTTAACTTTTACAGGAGTAAAATGGTTGAATTTGGCAGCCACCCCTATCTATCTATTTATCTAAACATATCTAGGGTATTTAGGTGATTAATTGAATAGGTTTCTTGCAAGGATTACAAAAGACCACCAGGTAATTTGTTATCCTTGGTTTCTTGTAAAAGAAGCTGCAAATCGAATAAAACATGTCAGAAGTCTTTTAACTACTGAAATTATCGAAATATTCAACAAAATATGCGAAAAATATATATAAATCAAGGCTTTTATAATTTTGAAGTGGATGTAACAGTTTTTTAATAGTGGAATTGTTTCAAAACTTTATGAATAAAACATGTTAGAAGCCTTGTAACTACAGAAACTATCAAAAAATATTATAAAACTAGGTTATCCCGGGTCGCACGAATGTGCGACTTTATTAAACTTTGTAAAATACATTTCTTCTTCTTTTTCTTCCTCTTCTTCTTCTTCTTCTTCTTCTTCTTCTTCTTCCACTTCTTCTTCTTTGTCTTCTTCATCTTTTTTTTTCTCCTTTTTCGTTCCCTACTTCTTTTTCTTCTTCTTTTTCTGCTTCTTTTTATCCTTCTTCTTCCTCTTCTTTTTCTTCTTCCTCATCTTTTTCTTCTTCTTCTTCTTTTTCTCCTTCTTCTTCTTCTTCTTCCTCTTTTTCTTCTTCTTCTTCTTCTTCTTCTTTTCTTCTTTTTCTTATTTTTCTTCTTCCTCTTCTTCTCCTTTTTCTTCTTCCTCTTCTTCTTCTTTTTCTTCTACTTCTTCTTCTTTTTCTTCTTCTTCTTCTTCTTCTTCTACTTCTTTTCCGACTTCCCCTTCTTCCCCTCTTCTTCTTCTTTTTCTCGTCTTTCTTCTTCTCTTTCGTCTTCTTCATCTTCTCTTTCTTCTTCCCCTTCTTCTTATTTTCTCTCTCTTTCCTCTCTCTCTTCCTCTTTATCCTATCCTCCCACCCTCTCTCTCTGAATGAACAATGAAAAATAAACTTTTTCTCCTCAAAACAGCTGATCATCAAATCATCATAAGTTGAAATGTGAAAATGTTCAGCTCACCGATCCCTATGTTAAAGAAGCAATGGCAAAAATTGAAACTTTGATCGTTCATTGCTCATGTCCACTTTGATGCCTTCTTTCTTCAAAATGTAAGACCTTATCAAACATCTACTCGATGAGATCTTTCAAATGAGACGAACAAACGAACAAAATCGGAAGCAGAAACTACGGAGCAGTTGCCTTCACAAAAAAACATGTTCGCCTATTTTATATAAAGATATACGAAAAATGGCTATAACTCAAGGCTTTTTCAAGTTTGAAGAAAATTTTTCAATAGTGGAATTGTTTCAAAACCTGATGAAAAAAATTTCAAAAAACTACTTACGAGTACATGCCGCCATAGGTCCATAGTTGTGATATTGTCATAGATAATCCTGTTTTGAAACTACACTAAATAATTGAACATCACTTTTCTACTATTTGAGTACTTCATACGTCTTCAAGAATGAACACTTCAGTACAACTAAATCGTGAATATAATTCAGGGGTAATATATTTCTCAACAAATCACTTTCACTGAAGAACGAATCACAATCAGAGTTACAATCGATGGCCGATGATTGATTTCTGGCTTCATAGTCAAGTTTTCCTGGCTGTAAGTTGTGGACAATTTCCTATTTTTGTAACGTCTATATATACAGATTTGAACTAACGAAGAACTTTGTCCAAGTCCTTATATCTATATATTTTATTGATTCAAGAAGGTTTCTCTACGATAATATTCAATAATTGTCATTCATATTTCTATCAACATTCTCCAATCTATATCGTCTTCTTATCCATAATGGTTCCGTATGAGATCTTATCCAAAATTATATAGTTTATATTTTTGCATTTCAAAATTACAACATTTTTTAATCATTTATATATATTTCTATCAATGTTCTGACACTAGCTTTAATTTATATTTAACTATGATATAGTTTCTGAGTATTTGAATATTATTTATAAAACCGAAAAAAATTTTAAATTTTGCTCATTTCCAATTTTTCAAATTATTTGTCTCCTAAATCTCAGATCTTCTCTAGCTCTCCTTCAGATTTATTGGGCTCCTTCAACTTATCCACAAACAGTAATTTTTTTCAAATTCCACCAGAGTTTAACACTGAATTATATTTCACAGTTAATTATATTTCCACGCTAACTTTAAACTGTTTTTATCAGTTTTGATTCAGGAGTATTCCAACTCTAATCGGCAAAAATAAATTTTAAACATTTCCAAGTATATCACCGAGTCAAGTAAAAGAGAAGGCCTTAACTTCGTCCCTCGGGTAATAATTTAATAACTGAATCTTATTTCGCAGATAAAAAGTGCATATTTTCAATAGGATTTATACAAATTCTTACGAATTGACTTCGCCTTCCCAGATAATTATTAATAAAGGCAGCAATTTAATCTCCAATCGCAGATAAAACCTGCCTGTATTCAATCGTTTTTTCAAATATCAAATGTCCAAATTTTATCACAAATTAAATAGGTATTGTTGATGAAAATGCAAATAAATTCCGTAGTCTTTTATCAGAATTTCCACACGGTTTCCACAAAATTTGGCACATTACTTCTCCCTAAACCACTAGAGTAAAATATGTATCGGTAATGTAAAATTCATAAACCCAACAGGTTTTATAGTAATTTTAACAGAATTTCCACAAGTTTTCACAATATTTGGTACAGCACTTCCTCTATCCACGAAACTCCCTACAATCCCCCGTAACCGCAGATAGATTGAACCGGCAAAATTAGAAAATGACGTTTTTGGGTGAAATTCCCGCTTCTAAATCGCACGTAATACACTGCAGCTACTTTTGTCGCCGTCTTATCACCTCCGAGGTTCCGACGCTCGGAACGACGGACCTAGACTGAGCGTCTACTTCGTCTACACGTCTACTCTCAAGATAGCAGAGAGAGAGGAGAGGGAGGGAGTGCGAATAGAGGGAGCGAGAGCGAAATAGTAAGAGAGGTCAAACGTCATATTACTCTTACCAAGATTACGTGGCCAATATCTGCAAGGTAGTACGAAAACTGGTACCCTACTATATAGACTAGTCTTATTATATATAGATATATACTTGTGGCTAGTAGTTTAAAGGGAAAACCATGTCAAGATCACCTGGCTGCTACTATTATTATTACGTTACGTCTATTGAGAGAACGACCCAACTCTCACTCACTTCACTCTCTCACTCCATTGCCAGAGATATTCTCTGTGATAACATTACGCATGAAATGATCGAGGCAGTCTAATAATAATAATGATCGTAACAGGAAAATAAGAATCTGATCATTTCCAGATAAACAGGTATACCTCAACAGCTATAATTTAAAGAAGGTAAGTTAAGTATGGATTGATGTATAAATATATTATTATATGCCTGAAAATAATGTTACCGATAATGGCTGCTAAATATGATAATTTATTTAAAGCCATTTGTCTCAATAAATGATTGGAGATTTTCAGGTCGAAAATGTGGGTAATAAAGTAGGTTATGTTGTTTCTATAATTTTTTAACAATAACAATTAACTTTTTTTGTAAATTCAACGACTTTCAATTATAATTGTGAACAAATAATATTTCTACTCACTTTTGGACAAACGTTTTCGAGTCATGGAGACTCGTTTTCAAATACTTGATGGGAATGTCGGTTTTTGGTTAGAAGAATTATTGTGGTTTTTGTAGAATGTGATCGAAAAGTTTGTGTGATTTAAAACACAATGAAAAGTTTGTTCATTGAAGATGTTTTGTTTATTGTGTCGGGTGTAGTGTGTTTGTACATTTCAAATCGTTCCAAGGTGTTTAAATCACACAAACTTTTCGATCACATTTCCAAAAACAACAATTTATTTTTAAATCACACAAACTTTTCGATCACATTCTACAAAAAAAACAATCATAATTCTAACCAAAAAACCGACATGCTGATCAAGGATGCCTTTGAAGATGTGTCTCCATGACTCGAAAACGTTTGGCCAAAAGTGAGTAGAACAATTATTTATCAACAATTAAAATTGACTGCAAGTCGTTGAATTTACAATAAAAAGTTAATATTAACAACGCAGATCGTTATGGAACAAGAAATCCAAGAATAAAAATTCTATTAAGACCGATTTTTGTCAATAGTTGAAGGTTTTTAGGAGGGAAATATGGATAATATGCGGAGATATATTACGGAAGGTTATGTGGTTTCTATCATTTGTAAAAAGTAAAAATTCTATTTTGACAGATTTTTCTCATCTGTTGAAGGTTTATAGGTCGAAAAAAATAGTTAATATAGAAAGTAATGTGGTTATCTATAATTTGAAAACAAGAAAAAGTTCATTCTGATAGAAATTTTACCTATTTTTGTATGTTATTTAACCTTCCGTAGTTTAAATTATTTTAATCCGTTTGATGTTTTAATAAAATTGTTTTAATTTATTTAATTCTTTGTATAATTGTTAAATATAATTTATTTAGATGGATTGTCTCATTAGTTATAGCTTTTTAGGTAAAAATATGGGTAATAAATACAGCAGGCTTCTTTTTATGTGATTTTAGAAAACAGTAAGTAAAAGGTTTATGTTTTACATACCTGATGGGAGTTTTACTAATAATTTCTACCTGTCATTAAACTGTCTCAGGTTACCTATTACAATTATTAACTGTTATTCAACCTCACTTTTACCAGTTATTTAACTATTGATTTTCAAATAAAATAGTAGCAATCAGACGATCTAACTTTCATTTAATGTAATAAATATAAAACACCGTTTATATTTAATGATCCTGAAAGTTTTACACCAGCCAACCCCATAATTACAACCCCCCCCCCCCCCCACCAATATTTATCAGCCTGATACTGACATTTTGTTGATGTAGTTTGACTTTTACATAACTTGATTTTACATTGATGAGATAATTTTTTCTTTAGTATAAAAAGTATTTTCAAATTCCAATTGAAAGATTTAATGTAAAGAAAAAAATAAAATTTATAAAGTAATTCTAATTTCAACTGTTTTATTACTTATTATTATATTGATTAATTTTTATTATCAAAAAACCAGTTTTGGATAAAAATGAAACTTCGCCATTTGAATGTGGATTTTCAAAATTGTGGAGATTGATATAAGATTATTAATTCCTCTGTAACTACCATAAAGAAGTACAAAGTATAATTTACTACCTTCTGATTGGTGAAATGGGTCATTCATTTACTGAATATTTCAAACGCACCTGGAACAAAAAATAAAAGAATTTAATAAACTGCACAATTACAATACAAACATTCTAACAAGGGTTAACTTACTATTGAATTAAGCACATACTACTGTATTCAAGACATTTGAAAAATTCTGATGATGATAATAATAAATATTAATTATTTTTGCATATAATTTTATGGTAGACTAATAATAATTTATCAGTCGAGTTTAGTTACTTTCAACTAATCATTTTAATTTTTAATTTAGTTGGATTATTTCCGAAAATAAATTATCTTAATCTACCATCTTCTACAATCGCAAGCTAATGGTTAAGAAATTTTGCAGAATAATATATTATTATGATCACCCCGACACATATTATTATAGTTGTATCTGTTCAATCAGAGAGATAAGCTGCGTTCTCGTAGGTCCTGTTTGTAACGGTGACCGATTAGATCGGCCAGCAAAAAAGACACTGTTCTCTGCTGTAAAATCACTTCCCGGTGGTTCAGAACCCACCTAAAATTGTAGTTCCAACTCATCAATCACCATCATCCAACTCATTACCCACGCACAGGTCTCAGACCTATTGTGGGCTTCATCCTCAAAAAAAATAATAGGAATAAAATTATATTTAGTAGCAAATTTTAAGAGTCGGGTTTCTCTTTAATATCTGTATGTTTTTTTTTTTTTTTTAATAAACTCCTCTGGATGTTTCGTAGTATCATCCAGAGAAATTATTATTATTATTATTATTATTATTATTATTAATCAAACTGAATCAGCAGAGCAGAGATGTGAATGCATAAAAAATAGTGTCAAAATAATGGTCTCATTTGTTAAGTGGGGAGTAGCAAGCAGCTTTACTTCTTGGAGTGTGGCAAAATTTAGATATGAGTGTGTTTGGCGAAAAGCCTACAAAACTATAAAAGGCGCGCAAAGGCTGCCTGTCCAAGCCATACGTCACCAAAACGCGGCACCCTGTTGCTTCACAAGGCAGAGAAAGAGGATGGTGGGGAGTGAGAGTGCAAGAGTGAGTGAGAAAGTGTGTGAGGGAGCGAGGAAGAAAGAGACAGAAAGAAAAAGAGAGCGGAGTGAGAGTTTGTGTGTGAGGGAGAGAGGATGAAAGAAAAAGAGACAGAGAGAAAAAGAGAGCGTGTGTGAGAGAAAGTAAAAGAGAAAGAGGGACACAGAAAGAAAAAGAAAGAGCGGAAGGGAGAGGGAGAGAGGGGGAGAGGGCGTGAGGGAGTGAGTGTGTGTGTGAGGGGGAGAAAGAAAGAAAAAGAGACAGAAAGAGGAAGAGAGCAGAGTGAGAAAGAAAGAGGGAAATAGAGAGAATAAAAGCGAGATAGAGGGAGTACCATTGATAAAGCAAACGAGAAATAAATTAAAGGAAAGTGAATGATGAATTAGAAACAGTAGAGGAGGATGGAATGTAGTAGTAGTTTAAAGAGAAAGGGAATGAAGACAAGGATAGAGAGAAATACAGGAATAAAGAGGGAGGGAGAAACAGGTACTAAGAGGTGTTGAGAGGAATGGTTGAGAAAGAGAGAAATATAGGGATAAAGAGAGAGAAAAGGAAAAAGAGAAACTGGGAGTAAGAGGCGTTGAGAGGAATGAACTATAAAGAACAAAGAGAGTGTTGAAAGGACTCTGTTCCTCACAACGAATTAGAGGATGATGGGAAAAGGGAAAAAGATAGCTGATGAGAGATGGAGGGGGAATGAAAGGGGGGGGAGAGTGTGGGAGAAGGGAAAGAGAAAGAGAAAGAACCATTGGGTGTGTTAAGGAATAGGAGTAGTGAGGAAGTGTAAAAGCATAGGTGACAAAAGAAATTGGAAAAAGGTTAGAGGAAAAGAGAAAATAGAAAAGGAGAAAGATAAGAAGAGGACGAAGAAAAAGAAGACAAAGAAGAAGAGAAGAAATAAAGTAGAGGACGAAAGAAGACAGAAAAAAAAGATGAAAGAAGACAGAAAAAGAAGAAAAGCATAAAGATAAAAGGAAAAAAGACAGAAAAAGAAGAACGAAGAAGGAAAACAAGAAAGAAGACAGAAAAAGAAGAATAGAATAAAGAAGAATAGAATAAAGAAGAAGAATAGAGAACAAAGAAGAAGAATAGGAAGAAAAAATACAGAAAAAGAAGAGAGAAGTAGTATGAGAAGAAGAGAATGAGGTGATTAAGAAGACAAAAGAAGAAGATGGAGAACAATATTTAAAAGAAAAAGAATATAGGAGAAGAAGAAGAAGAAGTAGTAGTAGATGAAGAAGAAGAGTATGAGGCGATGAAGAAGTCGGAAGAAGAAGTTGCAGAAGAGCAAGCAATAGAAGAAGTGACGATGAAGAAGATATTGGGGAAGATAAAGTAAAAGAAGAAGAAGAGGAATAGGAGAAGAAGAAAAGGAGGAGGAGGAGAAGAAGAAGAAGAAGGAGGAGGAGGAGGAGGAGGAGGAGAAGGAGAAGAAGAAGGAGGAGAAGGAGAAGTAGAACGGGGGAAAAAAAGAAGAAGAACGGGGAAGAAGAAGAAAAGAAGAGGAAGAAGCAGAAGAAGAAGAAAAAGAAGAATAAGAAGAAGAGGATGAGGCTGAAGAAAAAGAATAGGAAGAAGAGGAAGAAGAAAGGGGAAGAAGAAGAAGAAAAGAAAAAGAAGAGGAAGAAGAAAAAAGAAGAAGAAGAAGAGGACGAAGAACAAGAAAGAAGAAGAAAAAGAAAAAAAAAGAAGAAGAACGAAGAAGAAAGGTGGAAAAAGAAGAATAAGAAAAAGAAAAAGAAAAGGAAGAAGAAGAAGAAGAGAGAAAGGGAATGATGTAAAAAAGGAAAGATGACAAGGGCGCGATCGTGAGAAGACCACCACAAATGCACACAAACAATAAAATACTACTTGGTCTTGAAGTGTGTAGAAAGGAGTGAGAAAAAGAATGGAAAAACCAGGGAAAGTAAACAAGGAAGGAAAACAGTGAAAGAGAAGAGAAGGAGAGGAAGAGGCTTACTGAGTTCCCCGCCACCAGCTAAATTTAGCCAGGGCTATCCGCGGGAGATATATTCGTGGAGGACGCATCACCCATCGACTACTATGCTCACAATAATACTCCAAAGATAAATAAACGATTGCGTTTCTCAATAGATGGACCCTGGCCGTTTTACAAAAATACGCTTTTTGGGGCAATTCAAGTCGCAGTTTTTTAGTATGCTTTTAAAGAACGTAGAGTGGAATAAAGACTAATTAGGTACTCTGAATTATTCATCTTTGTTTACTGAGATCCCAGCATACGAGTATTTTTAAGAAAGGCTTTATGGCTGTGCGCAGGATTTTTGGTCATCATTTTTATCGACGTTTCTTGTATTGAATATGATTAGGGCTTTGAAATGGAAACTTGCTGTGAGGAAAATTTTTTCTACAATTATTTTGTGAAATATGGGGGTCCAAAGTTGAAATTTTTCGGTTTTTGGGGGCAATTGAACTTACCTATGAGTGATTCTAAACTTTTGATAAATTTTCTGTAATTGAAAGAGATCTTGAGGAATAAAATAACATATTTTTTACTCCAATCGAGCAATTAGTTTTTTTTAAATATAATTTTTTTTAAATCTGTAAAAAATTTCAATTTTTCATAGAATTATTTTGAAAAAAAAACTGTTATATTGAAATTAAAAAAAATCATTTTATTCCTCAAGGTGTCTTTCAGTTACAGAAAATTTATCAAATGTTCAAGCCGCTTCTCCACCAACCGAACATGCTCGACGAACAGTGTTCGCTGGAATCAGCTGATGTCACCGAACATTTTTTGGAGTTGGTTTGGTGTAGACGTCTTCTCGAACATTATGAACGGAGTGGCGGGAACCTGTTGTTGGTCGTCACTGTTCGCTCACACAGACCGAACATTACAATTGAACTCACAAACATGTTCGGTAACCCATATGTTTAATGTTTGTCTGTTTTTTGTATTCGCCAACAATGTTCGGCAGATATGTTCGGTTGGTGGAGACGCGGCATTAGAATCACACATAGATAAGATCAACTGCCCCCCAAAACCGAAAAATTTCAACTTTAACCCCCATATTTCACAAAATAAATGAAAAAAAAATTTTCCTCACATCAATAGATAGCATTCCAAAGCCTCAATAACATCAAATACAATAAACTTCTAAAACAAATTATGAACAAAAACCCTGCGCACAGCCTTATATGGATAAAATATCAGTCATCAATTCACGAACTTGTTCAGGTGTCAGCTGAGGACTCTTACTCCAGACCTGACACCTGAACCAGCCAGGTCACGAAATTATTATCGTCGTATTTAAAGATATCCATGACCAGCTTGAAATTCAGAAAATTAAAAATGATGTGTACATGAACCAGGCCACCGTTGTATAGTGGTTATCATAAGTGAATGGTTTAGATCACAGAAAATATATAGAATATGTCTTCTGATTTTGGTTCGATCAATTTTCGAGGAACTTTTCAATCAACTTGTCATACAAATAAGAGCTTCCAACTGAAGTGAGAGTCACCATCAGTAATCTATAAGAATAAAAATATTATAGGCTATGGATAAATAAAAATGAATCGCTACGCGCATAACTCGAAAACGGCTGGAGCAATTCAGGTATTTTTTTAATAGAACATCATTCAGCGGTGGTCCCATCCAAGTTTCGTTTCAATGTTGTTCGAATAGGACAGTTTCACACACAACCTTTTTAATGTTTCACATTATTGTCAATTGGTGATTTCGTTTTATGTAACTTTCATGTGTTCACTTTTAAACATTTTAATAGAAATGACATTCGATTGTTGATAAAGAAAATGAATATAAAAAAAATATATCTACCCGATTTTTGAAATCATGCTTCGATTCAGATTTGTAAAAATCCCAGAAGCAGCCTATTCCACGTAAGCTTTTCTTTTCCTTTGAATTTGTCTTTTGTAATCTTATTATTTTCTGTATTACGGAATTGTGTAGTTGATATAATTATGTTATTACTTAAGGATAATTTTATGTATTTATTGCATTGAGTGGAAATAAACTGATTTGATTTGATTTGTTATGATGCAATCTAATTATGCCGGGTTGATGACATCTGTTATCCAAAGCTTGTAATGTGTGAAACAAGCCTGTAATGTCCCGTTTTAGCCAATCAGGTGAACTTAATTTGAATTAAGAATAAGAAAAATAAAATATTTCTGTTTATAAATAAAAAGGAAACGCTAAATGTGTTGCTGAGCCCAAAACTCGAAAAAAGCGCAAAACTAGAGCCCTAGGACTAACTTTACCCCAATAGTCGAAGAAGTAGGAGGTTTGAATTTGAAATGTTCCTTCATTCGGTGATTAAGAAAACAACGAAGGAGGCCTCTCTGATCAGCAGGCTCTCCACATCCTCCTCTTATTTTCCTTCTTCTTGTTCTCCTTCTCCTCCTCCTTTTCCTCCTCCACCTACTGTTGTTCTTCTTCCTTTTCTTCCTCATCGTCATTTATTTCTTCTCCTTCTTCTTTTGTCGAATAGCGGTTGCAAAGAAGCAAGCATCACTGATACGAACACCGAAGTGTCAAACGTGACAGAAGGGACTACAGCACGAGACACGTGACTCCTGCAGTCTGCAACAAACTCTCCACCTCTGCAGGAGGCTCTAAGCTAGCAGGATGCTCCCTGCGATCGTGACGGACCTGGTCGCACGGACTTCTAGCTCTATTCAAGGCCTCGCTATACTATATATTCACAATGTATATACGTGTATACTAGTATGTACTACTACTAAAATTTGTATAGGATAGAAAGGTTTTGGTCTATCTGGCCCACTGTACTAGTATATACATCTATGCACTAATAGTAGTACCATAGTTTGTGTAGTACTGTATTGTATTGCAAGTTCTTGGTCCATTTGGTCCACGAAGCCATCATTTTCAATGCACTCATCATAGCAGAAAGCAGAAAGCGTGCACTTGGCTTGTACATGAAATGCATTAACAAAATTTGGGCCAAATAACGTTACGTGGAAAAAACGTGACTCAAGAATGTATAGGCTTACATACAGTTACGAAAGAGTTCAAAATAAATTTGTAGTATTAACAAAATAATTCGAAACGATGCAGATTTGTTTTGAGGGTTATAGTTTGGTATAAAATATACAGGAAAATTGAGGCTGGTTTTTTAAAATGTGAAAATGAACTAGAGTTCTTTGAATGAAGAGGTCAAAAGGTGCCTTTGAGTAATTTATATTATGTTCCAAAAATGATACAATATAGTTTATAGAATGGAATACTGGGTGAAATATAAACATAAATAGAAATACCATAAATAGTATAGGGAAACATCATATTAATGTACCATAATTTTATTGTTTTAACAATGGAACAGAAATGCTGATTTGAAGGGGAATTCGATGCGCCCTATTATTATTAGTCTGTTATTATTATTTTCATCAATTATTATTGTATTATTATTATTATCATTATTGAACGAGCGAAGCGAGTTGTTCCTTTTGACTTGAGGCTCGAGGCGTTGTGTGTTTGTTTGTATGTTCCACGATAACTTTCGAACGCCTTTATCAATCAACTTCAAATTTGAAACACAGATTCTTTGTATCTTTGGACAGGTCAAGTTCGTTGGCCAATAAAATTAACCGACTCCTTCATCCTTTTTGAGGCGAATCAAATAGGCCCTTCATTGATATATATATATATATATATCACTATATAATTATAGAAAATAGTTGTTTCTACGATTCTACCATATGATGGCATTTGCAATAGATTTCAAAATATATTTTGAGTTATTATCAGCTGTAGGTGAATATAAATGTGATCAGGTTTTTTATAGAATCTCTATCAGCTGATATACTAATTTCATTGCCCTGATATTTTGATATAATTATGAACAGCTGTTTTTATGTGGTAAATATATCTACTAAATACATATTCTACTAAATGTATATTCCATTGCCCTGATATATAGGTATATGATTACGGTAGGTCTTTTTTGTGGAAAATAAATCTGTGTATCAGAGCAACGATGAACTTGAACTTAAAGTGATATGTCTTGTGAATTTTTAAATAAGTATCTTCAAAGCAGCCGTTTTTCGTTACTACCTTATCCCTACGATAAGCTTCCCAAATGAGTTTCCCTTTCCAAAATTAATTGTTTGCAAGCGAGTTCTCCAGCCCGTTGGGCTCACTAGTTATTATTATTATTATTGTTATTTTTATTATTATTGTATTATTATTATTGTTGTTGTTGTTATTAATATTATTTCTATTACATAGATTTGGCCTTGACATTTAAAGCTAGTGAAGGACATGTTTTATGAGACATCCCCATTCTTTTCAGGGTAGTCATCTAGGGCTGCTATTTTTAATATCGATAATACAAAAATATACTACTTTAGCCTGTAGAAAGTAGGCTACTTAATTACTAGTACTGTACAAATACTGATATCTGATAGTACTGTATAAGTGTCCTCTTGATTCACGAAACGAAAGATATTCAGAGGATATTTAAAAAAATTAAATATTTAATTTATTAAGATAAAAATAAAATCAATGCAACAGACAAAACTGCTGTCTTCGCAATTTAATGATTATTTCTTATTAATTATTATGCTTACTGCATGAGAATTTATTAGGTAATTTTGAAGAAACTGGATGAAGTTTAATTCATATTTAAATCCATTTATTCCTAGTAGGTTATTTGGAAAAAATACAAATTGATAAACGTTTACTAAGTTTAGATCATGATTATAATCCTTATACAATTCATGTCACCTATCATTACTTTGTAGACCAGAAATACAATCACTTATCGGTAAACTATCATTACTTGATGAAACGTTTCGTGGTTGTACACAATCAAGAGATTTTAAAATAGATTAAAATAAAAGGAAATCTCAACAACAGGCAAGATTTGTTGGTAAGACGTTCCGTGTTTGATAACAATCACAAGACTCCAGAAATAGCGAGCAATTATTGAAACTGAAACTTCAATTCGCCAATCAAGTACTGAAAGAAAATAAAGACAAAAAAAATGGAAGCAAATCAATGGCAAATGCAGTAAATACACTGCGACAACGACCTTGGCGCATGCAATAGTTTACACTATCTGAGGCAACAGAGAAACCGAACTTATCTTTTCATCTTGAATCAGGAAGGAGGCAAGGAGCGGAAGTGTACATTACAAGGCCCGATAAAATTACTTCAGTTCAAGAGCTGGACCCGGAACACAATGGACGACGCTTTGTTTCTCTAATTTACAGATCGAGAAGATAAGGATAGGATAGGGAAACGAGAATTGTTCTAGGGATAGTCAAAATTACACCAATTTGAGTACTTCAGTATTTCGCTAATTTCAGATCTGTTTTAGTCAATTACTGTACTTTAAAGTAATCTTACTTTACTTGATTTACTGCATACATGGTTCATTCAATGAAAAACGAGTAAAAAAGAAAACATAAAAATTGCGAAAAACAAGAAAAAAGCAGAAAGTGAAGAAAAAGATGAACATGAAGAAGGAAGAGGACGAGGAGAAAGAGATCGGGGAGGGGTAGGAGGAAAAAAGAAAAAGGAGGAGAAACGAGAAAGAGTAGGGAAAAAGGAGAAGGAGGAAGAGGAGGAACGAGAACATAAAAGATGGTGAAGGAAAAAAGGAGAGGGAGGAAGAAAAATAAAAAG
>OX418221.1:50011388-50128888 GCA_948455865.1 Conomelus anceps
TATAATTTATTGAATTTTCAGTGTTATATTTCTTTAATACTGTAATTTCTATAGGAAAAAAATAATTTCATTATTTGAATTATTAAAATCAAATCAAATAAAATTAAATTACATTTATTTCCCAGTTAACACAATAGGAAAAATATATTGTCAATTATTATTGCCATGATAATGATGGAAGGACAGACATTTGATAATATAGCAAAAAGTATGAATTAAGAATTTCATTATTTTAATTCTTTACATTGAAAATATAATAGTTATTGTCCTGATGATGGGAGGACAGGATTTAAGAAACAAGGAAACAATAATTTAATAAACAATTGGTCATGCGGTGAGCGTGGTGTTCAAGTGATCGTGATGTTCAGTCACGAACGCTCAAGACTGTGCTTGGATGGGTGACCGTGCTTCAATGACTTGATGTTACAAGCTTTATTATCACTTACCCGGTGGTTCGGAACCCAACCTAAAAATAGTAGGTCCACCATGATCCCCGTAACATGGCACAAACGGCGAGGTGGAACTACCCGTAAGGGTCTCCTCACCATTAAAAGCCATACGCTTATTATTATTATTATTATTATTAATAAACAATCTATTTCCTATCATTTTCACTAATCCAATACAGTTAACTATTAATATTAACTTGTATTACATTCGATAAAAATGAACGAACTGTCAAGCTCGACAAAGTAAAATTTTCATACGGATTTATTTGATAACTTTCAATGAAATAAAAAAATAGTAATATCAATTCCTCAGAAGTGAAATATTGTAATAGGCTTAATTTAATTATCGATAATATTTTTCATTAGATTTTATTGATATTATTCAATAAAATAAAATCAATTAGTTTCGTCACACAACGTAAACGAAACAGAATGGAGTATGTCCAATATAAGCGAAGATAAAACTCAAAACAAGCTCCTTCGAGTTCCAAGGTAGGCAACAACTCAACCACTCTGCGAAACTGTTCACATATAATCTAGTATTATCTAGTACAGTAGTCAGTCTTATTATATTGGACCCTATTATATCCACTATATTGGTAGTGGTTTGATATTGATACTGTCTTTCAGGCATTCCAGTATTCCAAAACGTACCATTTATTATTTTATTAATTAATTTATCATCATTTCATTTACTAGTTTTTTATTATTATTATTATTAGACGTAAAACTCCCAAAGTGAAGACGCTGAGTAAAGATGGTTCATTTTTTTGGACTTGTTCTTCTTGTTTACTAAATAATTCATTAATCTATTTATTATTTCTAGTTAAACTTGGTCATAACCTAAAATTTGGATTTTTTAATTGAAAATTTGTCGAGAAAGCAGTAGTGTGCTGTGCTTGTTGTATCTTTATTGTGTTTTGTAATAAATAGATAAATAAACAATTATTTTGTGTTTAAAATCACTTGCATTCCACATGCGGTTTTATGTTTCTTAACCTGTTCATAGATGACCAATTTACTACAAAGAGAATTAAAAAAAAAAAAATTCCTAACTGTTTTCACTATACTCATTTAAGAGATTAGAAATATGATACGAATTCCAAGACAAGTATTTACTGAAATAACAAAAGATTACTGAAATAGCTCAGGAACGAAACTCTACATTTCTGGGGGAAATCCACGCGCTTAAAAATATAATAAATTATCACAAGATATGATTCTTCAGAGATGATCTAATTATGGATAGAGTGAGATTCTGTCAGAAATGGACTATACACCTTTTTATTTGTACATTTTGTGTTTGAAAAAACGGGGTAATATGAACATAGCGTATGACATAACTCTGATTGACGTATCATCAACAATGAGGTTATCGTAGTTCAATATGATTGATGCCTTCACTTCACCCAATTTTGGAAAACTACGAAAAATTAACATCAGTCTTGATTAGAAATTAAAATAGGTCGATAGAAATCAACGAAACTTCACCCATTTGACAAGGAATAGCTTTTATTTATGGAAATAGCTATTTGTGTAACTAGAGTGCAAAGTGCAGAAACAATACTTTGCGATCTAAATACACATTAAATTTTTCCTACAGTAACGTACAAAGTAATTAAAACAGAACAAAACAGGACATACATAACCTGGCAATTCCTCACATAACCTATCTTCGAATGAAATCGATTTCAACAACTACTATTGCTGACTATATTTCGTTGCTGAAGCAGAATAGCCAACCTATTTTTGAATGCAGAATAGGGAACCTGCTTAATACATGCTCACTATTTTGTGTTGTTAGGTTGCAAATATGGAGTGCGGAAAAGTACTTTCGCGCACTGGTGCAAGAATAGACTATTTTGCGTGCTAGAGTTACTGCAAAAATAGGCACTTTTTCGGGTCACTGTAGGAAAAAATCATTTTGTGAGGACCCTGGGAAAATGCGTGACTTTTAGCCAAAATCTAAAAAAAACGAAAATTGCAAATTACTTCTTGTAGATTACTTTTGAGGTTGAAAATAACAGACAAAAATAAGTCCTCTTCAATTCTTAAAAATATAAGAAAACCGAAAAAGGACCGTTACCTAGAACAATGAAACCTTCTTTAACAAAGGAAATGAATCAAAATTTCAATCAGGATAATCATCACCTAGACTACATCTACATCATTTCAATGTTAATCTATTTCCGCTCCAGCTGTGCATCTTCTCGATAATAATGTACATTATAATAATTTAGAGTGAATAAAAGGAAGACCAACGTTAATGCAAAACAGAGACAAAAGAGAATCAGACCACACTGACAAATTGCATTAGCTGGCAAAGACAAAGACAGTGTTAATTATGTTATAATGGAATGAACAATGAACACAACAGACGAACAGATTATAATGAAACACCTGGGGGTGTCCGCCATCAGACTGTAATATCACCGTACAGCAAACGTAACATCAACGTAACACTATGCAAACCATCGGCCACGGCAAGATCGGCAAGCCGCAAAACGGATTAGAAGGTCTGTACTTATAGGTTTCCAAAACTCAAGTGGGACTTGAGAAGCCTTGATCAACTCAAGGTGAACTTGAGAAGACTTTCCTCAACTCAAGGGGTACTTGAGAAGTCTTTCCTTAACTCAAGGCCACTTGATAATCCTTTCCTTAACTCAAGGAAAACATGATAAGCCTTTTCTCAACTCAAGGCGAACTTGATAACCCTTTCCTTAATTCAAGGGAAACTTGAGAATCCTTTCCTTAATTCAAGGGGCACTTGATAAGCCTTTCCTTAACTCAAGGGGAACTTGTTAAGCCTTTCCGTAACAGAAGGGGAACTTGAGAAGCCATTCCTTAACTCAAGGGGTACTTGATAACCCTTTCCTTAACTCAAGGAGCACTTGTCAAGCTTTCTCCTAACTTCAGGGAACTTGTTAAGCCTTTCCTTAACTGAAGGGGAACTTGTCAAGCCTTTCCTTAACTTCAGGGGAACTTGTTAAGCCTTTCCTTAACTTCAGGGGAACTTGAGAAGCCTTTCCTTAATTCAAGGGGAACTTGATAACCCTTTCCTTAATTCAAGGGGCACTTGATAAGCCTTTCCTTAACTCAAGGGGAACTTGTTAAGCCTTTCCGTAACAGAAGGGGAACTTGAGAAGCCATTCCTTAACTCAAGGAGAACTTGAGAATCCTTCCTTAACTCAAGGAAAACTTGAGAAGCCATTCCTTAACTCAAGGGGTACTTGATAACCCTTTCCTTAACTCATGGAGCACTTGTCAAGCTTTTTCCTAACTTCAGGGGAACTTGTTAAGCCTTTCCTTAACTGAAGGGGAACTTGTCAAGCCTTTCCTTAACTTCAGGGGAATTTGTTAAGCCTTTCCTTAACTTCAGGGGAACTTGATAACCCTTTCCTTAATTCAAGGGGAACTTGATAATCCTTTCCTTAACTCAAGGAGAACTTGAGAAGCCTTTCCTCAACTCAAGGGTAACTTGAGAATCCATTCCTTAACTCAAGGACAACTTGTTAAGTCTTTCCTTAACTTAAGGGGAACTTGATAAGCCTTTCCTTAACTGAAGTGGGATTTGAAGAGCCTTTGATTCTTGAGAAGATTTGTTATAACTTTGCAATATTCATTATTTTTTATCTTGCTGATAAAGCTCAAGTGAGTCTGATAATTGTTGTGCGTGGGTAATGAGATTTTAATGATGAACCAATTATGTTATGAATGGTGAACCTACAGTTTTAGGTGGGCTCCGAACCACCGGGTGAGTGATAATAAAGCTGATATGTTTTAGTGAAATATCTAATAAAACAGACCTAACCTAAGATTTGGATTTTTTCAGTTTAAATGTTGTGAAAAGAAGTTTGGGGCAATAGCCTGTTGTATTTCACTTTGATTGCACTTTAGACATAATTGTATGTCATTTGTATCTTCAATAAATAAATAGATAATATATGTTTCTTTCTTTTTTCAATACAAATTACTGTATAGTATTTGGATAAGGCTCTTCATGTAGTGTTCTGTGAACTTTCACATTTGAATACACAAATTTGACGCAAATTGAAACAAGGCGACAGACAGCAGACAGCGAGGTAAAGTCACAATCAAAAGTGTGTACTACTACAAAAATATCCCACTACGTTACGCTAATGTTACGTTCTGTCTACGTTAATTTTACGGTGTATGCAACCGTCCTAGGATATAAATTTTCTTTCTTAGTAGGCGGATAATTTTACTATCGTGATACGCCATCTCGAAACTGAATGAGCTGGAACATTGTAATTGTTCGAGTAGTAAATAAACACAACAATTATTGATAGTGATCGCCAATGTATGTAGTAGACTATTTATATATAGATATATCAATGTTGTAAAACAAGTTAAGTTACTACAGTGGCGTAACAACAGGCAGCGTAATGCTGGAATTAGACTGCTGATGGTAACTAGAGCAGAACATGAAGAATTGTGGACTGTGTCCCGGGGCTTTGTTTAGTTCTTTTAGTTTGTTCGAAGTTGTAAGAAACCTGAGAAGTGATACATTTAAGAATTGTATACATTTTTAGCCCATAGTTCCAATGAAAATTATATAAATCAAAATTATCAGATAAATATATACTATGGCAGACAAATGAGATACTATGTATTAATAAAGGTTATCACAGCATAAACTTAGCACCATTCAAAATAATTGGTAAAAACGTTCCACTGCTAATAAAGTTGGGTAATATTAAGTTTATTTTCAAGTTTTTATTAGTTACGTTTGGTTGTTAAGTCAAGTTTACATTTATTTAAGTTTAATTATTTGGCGCATCAGTTCCGTTTTATTCATAAAGTGAGCTATGTCTTGTCTTAAAATTTTTCGATTTCATTTGACTGGTTAAAAATGCATATATTTCAAATTAAATAATATATTACTCGAAATATTTTTTTTTTAGCGTATGGCATTTGATGGTGGACAGACTCTGCCTTGTCGTTAAGCCATGTTATGGGTCATGGTGACCCATAAATCTATATGTTTTGAAAGAAATATAGTACTCAAAATAAGCTATTATTATTTTTTTTAGGAGGATGAAGACCACTTAGGTCTGAGACCTGTGCGTGGGTAATGAATTGGATGCTGGTGAATGATGAGTTGGACCTACCGTTTTAGGTGGGTTCCGAACTACCGGGAAGTGATTTTACAGCAGAGAGCACAGTCGTTTTGGTGGTCAATCCAATCGGTCACCCTTACAAAGAGCGCCCCGGAGTTTCGTAGCTTATCTCTGATTGAACAGATACCAGCTACGGCACTCTGCTATCACTTCCCAAGTAATGCATTTAAGAATTGTATACATTTTTAGTCCATAGTTTGAATGAAAATTATATAAATAAAAATTATCAGACAAGTAAATAAACAGACAAATGAGATACTATGTACTAATAAAGGTTATCACAAAACGAACTTAGCACCATTCAAAATAAAAACGTTCCACTGCTAATACAACTATTATTGTTATTATTATTATTATTATTATTAGCGTTTGGCTTTTGATGGTGGGGTACGGGTAGTTCAAACTCGCTGGTTAGCCATTTTATGGGTACATGAACATCAGTTCCAACAGTTTTTGTTCTTAGTAAGTTAAACTAATAAAATGAATGATTTGTAATCCATCTACGTTCCATCATCAAATGATTGGTTATCCATGGGTTATATGTTTATACTATGAATGAATATTATTGAAATAATTAAATATATTAACTTTATATAACAATATATTAACTTGATATATTAATATATTAACTTGAAAATTAATATACTATGGAAAAATGTTGACTTGTAAAATGTTACCAAACATTATATAATACTTGTTTGATGTAAATTTACAGAAATAAGCTGAACTTCGCCGTGCCGATTACAATAGTAGATTCGTAGGTTCGGAACCCACCTAAAACTGTAGGTCCAACTCATAAATCACCATCATCCAACTCATTACCCACGCACAGGTCTCAGACATATGTGGGCTTCATCCTCAAAAAAAAAAAAAAAAAAAAAACAATATCCTGGAGTATTTTTAATTTTCCAACAAACCAATAACTGGTCTTATTTGACATACAAAGGCACCATATATTTCCGAAATATGAAGCCCAAATATGAGACCTGTGCGTGGGTAATGAAGGTTGAAGGTGATTGATGAGTTGGACCAACAGCTTTTAGGTGGGTTCCAAACCACATTGTAAACATTTTCAAACTGTCATCTGAAACTTCTACTTTTCTCGCATAAAATACTTTCCCTAAGGGAAACTTCCTAATTTCCCCCCCCCCCTCATAAAACAGCATTTTCATTCGTTTTAGACCCTAATCGTGGTTTGAAATTTGCCAATCTCCTCTGTGAATTATTGCCTTTTGTCATAGCCAAAGGGGGTGCAGACCCCCCCCCCCCCCCCACGAACATGAAATTTCCCTTGCCTGCGTCAGGGGTACAAAGTTATTCATTTATTATTAACTTTAGACAAAATATGAAGACGAATAAATTATAAAATGCAACAAAGTCAAAAACTACTCTTTTCACAAATTTTGACTACGTTGACCAAAACATAAGTTAGCACACACTTAACATTTATATTCACTAAATAATTTCACTCCAAAAAAATAAAAATGGTTCACTACTTGGGAAGTGATAGCCGAGTGCCGTAGCAGGTATTTGTTCAATCAGAGATAAGCCACGAAACTCCTGGGCGCTCTTTGTAAGGGTGACCGATTGGATTGGCCAGCAAAAAGACTTCTCTTCAGTAAAATCACTTCCCGGTGGTTTGGAACCCACCTAAAACTGTAGGTCCAACTCATCGAAAACTCATCAAATTCATTACCCACGCACAGGTCTGACCCATGTGGGCTTCATTCTCCAAAAAAAAAAAAATAATAATTTCACTAAAAAAAAAATAGCTCTTTTTCACTCGAAGGCTATTAATAAAATTTGACTGGATTCTTCAAAAACGCAATTTACAGACTCGAATTTGAAGAAAAACCACTTTTTATAGCAGTACTGTATTATTAAAAGAAAAACAGTTGGTCTGTCAAAGCGCCTTGTTTCGGTCATTGACCCCTCCCGGCTTACGGCTCAACAGTGGCACTTATTTTCCTTTGTAGTTCCATTGTCAAACTCGCCTTTACTTGAGCGCCGTGCCGTTATTGACAAAAATAGCTTCCTGTCAATAACGTAGGACAGTTATTATACTGCAAGTGGCGACGCGGTGACAGCTACTGGGTTTTCCTAGCTACTCCCTTTCTTCTTCTAGTTTTCCACTCAATCGATTCACCGTTTTCCATTTTCCTCGTTACGACAAAAAATATTAAATTATATTAGGAAATTTTTCCGGCATTTTCTTCTTCTTCTTTTACTGTCCTCCTCTTCTTTCCCTTCTTCTTCATTTTCTGTCTTCTGCTTTCACATCTTCTTTTTTCTCCATCTTTTTCTGTCTCCTTTCATCTTCTTCTTCTTTTTCTGTCTTCTTTTATATTCTTTTTTGTCTTCTTTCATGTTTTTCTTCTTCTCCTCTTCCTCCTCCTCCTCTTCCTCCTTCTTCTCCTCCTTCTCGTTTTTCTTCTTCTTCTTCTACTCCTACATTCCTGTCATCTTCTTCTTTCTCTTCTTCTTCATTTTCTGTCTTCTTCTTTCACATCTTCTTCTTTTTCTTCTCCATCTTTTCTATCTCCTTCCATCTTCTTCTTTTTCTGTCTTATTTCATCTTTTTCTTTTTCTTCTTCTTTTTCTCCTTCTCCTCCTCCTTCTTCTTCTCTTTCTTCTCCTTCTTCTTTCCTCCTCCTTTTTCTTCTTCTTCTACTTCTCCTTCTCTTTTTCATTCTTTTTCTTTTTTTGTTCCTCTCCTTTTCCTGTCCTCCTCTTCTTTCTCTTCTTCTTCATTTTCTGTCTTCTTCTTTTTCTTCTCCATCCTTTTCTGTCTCCTTTCATCTTCTTCTTCTTCTTCTTTTTCTGTCTTCTTTTATATTCTTTTTTGTCTTCTTTCATGTTTTTTCTTCTTCATTTTCGTCTTCTTCTTCTCCTCTTCCTCCTCCTTCTTCTCCTCCTTCTCGTTTTTCTTCTTCTTCTACTCCTACATTCCTGTCATCCTCTTCTTTCTCTTCTTCTTCATTTTCTGTCTTCTTCTTTCACATCTTCTTCTTTTTCTTCTCCATCTTTTCTATCACCTTCCATCTTCTTCTTTTTCTGTCTTATTTCATCTTTTTCTTTTTCTTCTTCTTTTTCTCCTTCTCCTCCTCCTCCTTCTTCTTCTCTTTCTTCTCCTTCTTCTTTCCTCCTCCTTTTTCTTCTTCTTCTACTTCTCCTTCTCTTTTTCATTCTTTTTCTTTTTTTGTTCCTCTCCTTTTCCTGTCCTCCTCTTCTTTTTCATTTTCTGTCTTCTTCTTTTTCTTCTCCATCCTTTTCTGTCTCCTTTCATCTTCTTCTTCTTCTTTTATATTCTTTTTTGTCTTCTTTCATGTTTTTTCTTCTTCATTTTCGTCTTCTTCTTCTCCTCTTCCTCCTCCTTCTCGTTTTTCTTCTTCTTCTACTCCTACATTCCTGTCATCCTCTTCTTTCTCTTCTTCTTCATTTTCTATCTTCTTCTTTCACATCTTCTTCTTTTTCTTCTCCATCTTTTCTATCTCCTTCATCTTTTTCTTTTTCTGTCATATTTCATCTTTTTCTTCTTCTTCTTTTTCTCCTTCTCCTCCTCCTCCTTCTTCTTCTCTTTCTTCTCCTTCTTCTTTCCTCCTCCTTTTTCTTCTTCTTCTACTTCTCCTTCTCTTTTTCATTCTTTTTCTTTTTTTCTTCCTCTCCTTTTCCTGTCCTCTTCTTCTTTCTCTTCTTCTTCATTTTCTGTCTTCTTCTTTTTCTTTTTCTTCTTCTTCTTCTTCTTCTTCTTCTTCATCTTCTCCTCCTCCTCCTCCTCCTCCTTCTCTTTCTTATTCTTTTTCTTCTTCACTTTCCGTTTTCCTCTTCATTCTTCTTCATTTACCGTTTTCTCAATTTTCCTCTTCATTCTTCATCCTCTCCTCCTTCAATTCCTCACTCTCCAGCGCTAGAGTATCGTCGACAGAGGACAGGATCTGGACTTTTATATATTTGTGTTTTAAAGGCATAAAATATTGTAGTTTATTAAGAAATAGCTCCGACAAAACTCACATGCAACTTGAAAAAAATGGGGAAATATGTTTTTTGTTCGTGTTTTGCACCGATACTGGTAGTAAAAATCCAATATTATTATTTCATTCAAATTATTACACAAATTAAATAAAACAAACTACCGATATAGTGCACTAATCAGTCTGATAATACAAATTAATGTAGCTAGCCCAATTAATTAATGTAGCTAGTTTAAAACCCACGATTTTTTTGGCACTTTTTCAATTACTTTACAGTATTTATAAAAAAAAAATCTTTTTTTTGAAAATCGTGATGTTATTATTGTAGACAGAAACTAAATTTGCCACAAAACAGTTGAGGAATTTTCAAAATAAAAAAATTTTTTTTTTCATTGTAAGCCAAATTAATAACGGCCAAATATTATTATTTCATTTAAATTATTACACAAATTAAGTTAAATCAAACTAAATACCGATTTAGTGCACTAATCAGTCTGATGATGCCAATAATTATTAATGTAGCTAGCCCAATTAATGTAGCTAGTTTAAAACCCGTGATTTTTGCACTTTTTCAAATATTCTACAATATTTCTCAATTGAAGCTGATTTTTGAAAATCGTGAGGTTATTATTGTAGACAAAAACTAAATTTACAACAAAAAAAAATTGAGGGTTTTTCAAAACAAAATAATCATCTTTTTTTCATTGTAAGCCAAATTTATAACGGCCTAATATTATTATTTCTTTCAAATTATTACACAAATTAAATCAAACAAACTAACGATATAGTGCACTAATAAGTCTGATAATACCAATCAATGCAGCTAGCCCAGGCAACGTAGGTAACTCCTAAGCCAAAAATAGAAAGTACTTTATTGCTAACTAAACTTTCGTAAGAGTACGGTAGCTTAATTGACCCTGATGCGAGTACTCTATTTCAATTTGTACCAGTTGACACGAACAGAGAGAGAGAGAGAGAGAGAGAGAGAGAGAGAGAGAGAGAGAGAGAGAGAGAGAGAGAGAGAGAGAGAGAGAGAGAGAGAGAGAGAGAGAGAGAGAGAGAGAGAGAGAGAGAGAGATAGAGAGAGAGAGAGAGAGAGAGAGAGGGGGGGGAGTGTGTGAGAGAGAAAGAATGAAGGAGAGTGAGTGAGAAAGAGAAATAAATAAACAGAGAGAGTGATTGGCAATTGATTTCCGGTCCAATAATCCCATTCTAAAGCATATTTACCATTAAATATCCCCCCGCGTTTCATGATAATAGGTTAGCCTTGGCCCCACACAGACTTAGGCTTTCTCTAAAGCCTATTCTTCTATATCTAGTCTCCATAAATTTTCCTATTCATGAAACTAGCCGATAAAGAGATCCGTTGAGAAAGGACGTTGACTGTCCGATCCGGTCGTAACGGACGTCCTGCCGTGCTGATAAAAATTATATTTGCAATCGATCTCCCCCCCCCCTTTTTTTACCCCCCCCCGAACCCCATCAGAGGGGACACTCGCTTAAACATATTGCGGCCAAAGTGCTTGCGACACTATCATCTTGCAGAAGCGAAAGAGACCCAACTCACTTATTTGTCACTAAGTTATTCAACCACTTGAAATGAGAAAAATAACCAATCGCACCTCCTACATATATTTTCTTTTTGGAGGATGAAGCCCACATAGGTCTGAGACCTGTGCGTGGGTAAGGAGTTGGATGATGGTGATTGATGAGTTGGACCTACAGTTTTAGGTGGGTTCCGAACCACCGGGAAATGATTTTACAGAAGAGAAGTCTTTTTTGCTGGTCAATCCAATCGGTCACCCTTACCAAGATGGCCCAGGAGTTTCGTAGCTTATCTCTGATTGAACAGATACCTGCCTCGGCACTCGGCTATCACTTCCCTTTAAGTTCCTATAATTGACAAAAATGTTTTAAATCACAGCGATTTGAATGGGAGATATAGATTTGTGGGTATTATATAGATATAGACCAAAGAATAAGAAATATGTATTTAGGTGATTGTGATTGATATATATATATTCATTTTATAACTGGCGTATTTGAAAGAGTATGGGGCTTGACCCATACTAAGGACAATGAAAGAGAACGTTCCCCTTCTTATAAATTTATATAAATAAAATAAATGGCAAAATATTAAACGATTAAATAAATGATATAAAACAAATTTTAGTTAATAATTATATTCGCATCCCAACACATAGTATCTATAGTGGGATGCTACTTCTCACCACTACAGCACTTGAACATATTTTGTATTGAATTCTACACGTTGCATTGAATATATTGTGTATTGAATTGTATATTTATGTTGTATTGAATATAATTTATTATATTTTTTGGTGTTCAAGAAATGCTTCCTTTCTTGGGTTACAACACAGAGAAATAAAAAATATCACTTTCTCCCAATATGAAGTATTTGGATTGTTTTTTTTTTTTTGAGGATGAAGCCCACATAGGTCTGAGACCTGTGCGTGGATAATGAGTTGGATGATGGTGATTTATGAGTTGGACCTACAGTTTTAGGTGGGTTCCGAACCACCGGGAAGTGATTTTTTGTTTATTTTTTATAAAATTGCTAAATTTATGTAAAATTAATTTTTCTCGTGCGAATGATCAAGAACAATAGTATAACAGCACATAGATTGTGGAAGTTTCTATTTGCAGAAATTGATATTTAACTCATACCCACGCTCAGGCTTTGCTTTTGTGGGTCTTAATTTCCTTTATTTAATATGTGGTATTTCATGTGAAATGAAGAGGAAATAAATTGATTTTTATTTGAACTATGAGAACCAAGTTTTATTTACAAAAAAAGCGAAGTTTGTCAAAATTCGTTCATCCTTAAAACACTTGACATTAATGATGGAGACTCTAACTTCAATTAGAACGTTTATTGTTTAATTACCCACGCACAAGTATCAGACTCATGTGGATATCACAAATAGAGTATGTTGAACTTATGATTCTTGAGGTGCTTGCACGATGGAGCACCCAACACTCGATGATAGTCATCATCGCAAAATCAAGAACACTCTGTGCAATGATGTATGACAACATATCAGTGTGAATACCACCATTCCACAGCATGTGTTTAATATTGCGATAATGATTATCATCGAGGACAGGTGCAAGCACCCTTCAAGTCTAGTAGTGGACCACGCTTCATGCTTATAAGGTCAATAATATCTCGACCCAAATAACAAGGTACCATTCATCACATGAAAAACAAAACAAATTACTTATTCAATCCAGTAACTTATACAAAACACTGCGTTTCATAACGTCCATCATAATCTACTTACATACATTAACTGTGCAAAAGCTAAGATGATGTTTTTTATACGGGAATAAATTAACAATTATTGTGTAATGACTGTTCAGTGGCTGTACAAGTTTAATTTCAATGACCAACAAAACTGGCACGGTCAGTGCGTTCAATAGTAACTAGATCGTAACTAACGTTATTGGATTATTGAACAGCCAAACTCAACGTTTACTGCTTACTATTTAGCATAATAGTCGAACTGAGCTACCAAATTAACTGCTAGCTTGAACGCATAAAAGATTGCTCCAAGACGGGAATTTAATTTTTTTTTTTTTGTTAATCTGTAAAACGACTATGTCCGAGTTCCGCGAATCAGACATTACAACCATTATTTTATGTCATGGTGATAAAACAAACAAAGCATCAATTGTGTCAAAACGTTAATGATTAAACCTATAATATGTTTGGAGAAATACTGTAGTTTTTTGTAACGGAACTTCAAACCCAGTCTCTAAAAATTCTGTAATGAAATGGAATTTGTACGCTACAATTTCTAAAAATATTTTTTTTTGGAGAATGAGGCATACATAGGTTTGAAACCTGTGCGTGAGTAATGAGTTGGATGATGGCGAATGATGAGTTGGACCTACAGTTTTAGGTGGGATCCGAACCACCGGGAAGTGATTTTACATCAGCGAACAGAGACTATAATTACTTTTATGTAATGTAATATATCTTTTTGGTTATATTTATTAGTGTTTGCCATAGTTCTTATTAGACCTGGCAACGTAAGATGTAATAGATATCAAAATATCAAATATCTTCTTTGCTGGACTATCCAATCGGTCATCCTTAAAAAGAGCGCCCAGGAGTTCGCAGCTTATCTTCATCTGACTGAATAGATATTTAGCTCACATCTTATTTTGCAACAATAGGTTGCAGTATAAACATTGAAAAATTATCAAAAACCATAAAATGTCAAAAGGGAAGTTACAGAGAGTGTTTCAGGCGGAATTTGCCATACTGTACCAGCTCATTCCTCTTATCAAAATTAAAAAAATGTTCATATAAATATACGTTTAGGAATACTTAGTTTCAGAAATTAGATTTTTCAACTAAATTTACATAAAAACTGATCAAATTACAAGCCAAATGTAAGCCCTACAAATTTCTGAATAAGTGAATTGATAAGTATAACCTCTTACTTTCGCCTTCTTTAGTTCTATAACAAAGCTTTTCTAAAACTTTGTTCATATAATTTTTTCCATTATCTTGTTGAGAGGAATACGCTCGAGGAGTTTGGAAGAAACACTCTTTATAATATTTATTATTAAAGATATCAACTTAATAATAGCAATGAATACAGATACTATAGATAGTATCTGTATTCATTGATAATAGTTATCAACTTTATAATAATTATAGTTATATAATAGCAGAGAACCAATTATTCCTTTGATGCAAACTTCGTAATGATAGTTTTATTGGCTTATTCACTTATTGTAATGATGCGATAAAACACTATTTGTGACAACTGTAACTACTGTAGATGTTTGGCTCAGAAATTTCAACATTATATTAATGTTTTTTGGACTGTGATAGTGTTTTTTTAAAAGAGAAATCAAATTTTTTTTCTTTTTCTTAAAGGTGCTTGAAGGTGAAATGTTTAGTGAAACAGACAGACCTAACCTAAGATTTCGATTCTAATTTAAAATTTTGTGAAAAGCAGTTTTGGGCAATAGCCTGTTGTATTCACATTGATTGTATGTTAGTTTAATGAATAAATAAATAAAAAAGAATATTCGCAATTCAGGGGACAGATGTTCAAATAAAGTTCAATATGGCTAGCAGGCTACTTAGAGCTTCTAGAAGTATTAAGTTCTACTTATAGATTTCTATACTACATTCAATTAAATATGACTCAAGAGATCTATCTTGTAATGTGGGGAGGTTGAATTGGCACACAAAAAAAACTCATAGAAGCGATTCAAAGATTGCTACTTCAAACCAGAAGTTAAATAAGGAGGAGATGAGTGAGAAGAGGGGACCGTTCACAGCTGCCACAAGAATTATTCCCTTCATATTAATATGTCCTTGACAGCCAAAAAGTCTGTCTGCTCATCCCACTTGGGCATAAAGAAAATGCAATAGCAGAAACGTAGTAAAGGAGAATGAGAGAGACAAGAAGGGAGACAGAAATAGTGAGGGAGCAAAAGAAATAACAGAACACATTTACAAATAAGTATGGCACAGTGTGTTCAAAATTGCGGCAAGTCAAATATCGCACTACAGTATTATAGCTGTATATTACATAAATAAGACTTTTAGGCTTCGTATCATCATCATTATCATTATCATTATTATTATTATTATTATTATTATCATTATTATTATTATTATTATTATTGTTATTGTTATTTTTTTTTATTATTTTCGTGATTGGTCACTTAGGACCGCGATTTAACAATTTAGAAATTTTAGGCACCAAAAAACATAATTTATGTTCGTTTTCACAGTTTAAGATAGGGATGAATGATTATTATATTTGAGGCATACCTCAAAATGACTCGAATTTCTATAGTCTGTACAGTAAAGTTAAAAACTAGAAAATAGAAAACCCCTATATCAAATGGACCATTAAAACAGCAAAGAGAATAATATTGAAATTGACAAAAAAAATTCAACAAATATTGGTCACTGATTACTTAGACTTGAAATAGTATATTTCGCACCTAGGGCCGAAAATGTGTGTTTGCCGGCTCGAGATCGCGGTTTTCAAGTTCGAGACGAAGTCGAGAACTTGAAGCGTTTGAGAGCCGGCAAAACATTTTTGCCCGTGTTGCGAACGCTATTTTTCGCCACACCACAAAAAAAACAAAACAATGTTAAGTTGGAAATTTTGAAAGCGAAATTTTAAGGCTATGGTACTTGCAAGAATACAAGGAACGGCTATCACCTCTTTATTCAACCTACAGCGCTCTGGGTGGGCATTTTGTAAACTACTACAACTGTACGCCAAAAGGTTAGTTGGTTAGGTTTTTTGTTGTTATTCCTGTTCCTGATTCAAAACCTGCATAAAAAACCTAACCAACTAACCTTTCTATACCAACAGTAACCTTTACCAACAGTTGCAGTAGTAGAAAAATTCCTAAAAACAAAAAACCTAACCAACAAAGAGAGGTTAGCAACAGTTGTAGTAGTTCACAAAATTCCCACCCAGAGCTCTGTAGGTTGAATAAAAAGGTTCTATTGTTTGATATCAAAACTACAAAATATTACATATTAAGTTATAAAAAGTGATCATTTTTGACATTTTAAATACTACGTACATATTAAATTATAAAAAATAAACATTTATTGATGGTTTAAATCTTTTTGTTTTACATGAAAGTTGGAAGGATTCATTTTTACAATCATGACTGCTGTATCCAGACACGATCAGATGTCATTCAAGGTCATTTTCTTTTCCGCCCTAGGGCGGTAAACGTTTACAGACCTCGTCGGAAACCAAACACTTTCGGCCTCCATATGACGCACGAAAAACAGCTCATTACGTCCTAGTGTGGCGAAAAAATTGTATTGTATTCAGAATTATATTATGTGGTTAAATTTGAAATATCAACTAATAAAAATTGAATGTACAAATAGGACATTTTATACTGTATGTAACATTAAATAATTTTTAAAACGGTTAAAAAAAATTAAATTATATATTTTTTGTTGTAAAAGAGGCATAACTTATTTGGGATGACCTGATTTGTCCATTAAAATGGAATAAGTATTATTAATTTTGTTGCACACTGTTCGCAACTGTTCCCTTTTCCTGCCAAATTATAGACGAAACTTTCCCAAAATTCATTTTTTCACCTTTTGTCAACCCACATAATAACACATTCCAGCACGATCATCGACGATGGGAAATTGATTACATGCTTTGACACAAAGTTCTAAAAAACCAAATAGCTTTTCAACGCGACTTCTTTTATCAAACCACGTGAAACGTGAACTAGAAGTGAAAATGACAAAAATTCTTGAACCAACATTGTCTAAGTAAGCCGCGTCTCCACCAAACAGTGTTTTCGCTGGAATTATCTGATGTCTACATTGTTTGGTGTGGACGCCTTCTCGAACATTATGATTGGGTTGTGGGGGGGTGGGGGGGTTAGTGGCGAGAACTACTGTTCGTCACTGTTCGCTCACCGTACATTTCAATTGAACTCACGAACATGTTTGGTGACCCATATGTTTAATATTTGTCCGTTTTTTGTATTCGCCGGCAATGTTCGGCAGACATGTTTGGTTGGTGGAGACGCAGCTGTAGGGACAAGACAATTCTAAATAAATGTGTAGTGAACAGACTTGTAATATAAAGCAATGTGAAACTTGAAAATTCTGTTCAGCAATTCTAAATTCAAATGAAGTAAAGGGAAGAGATAGCTGAGTGCTATAGCAGCAGGCATCTGTTCAATCAGAGATAAGCTACGAAACTCCTGGGCGCTCTTTGTAAGGGTGACCGATTGGATTGGCCAGCATAAAAGACACTGTTCTTTGCTGTAAAATCACTCCCGGTGGTTTGGAACCCACCTAAAACTGTAGGTCCAACTCATCAATCACCATCATTACCCACACACAGGTCTCAGACCTATGTGGGCTTCATCCTCCGAAAAAGAGTATTACAATTATTGTTTTTTATAACACAGAAAGTTCTAAATGAATCAAGTTTACACACAACATGAAAAATAATATGAAATATGGAAATATAGTATTTCAATACAGATAAATCATATAATGGCAACATCTTGATCTTGAATCCTTGAATGATTTATAAGATTGTTATATAAGAGTTTGATAGATTTTATTATAGAATAAGAATTGTGGCTCTGTATGACAAAAAAAATTACAGAATTTTTACCTTTTATAATAAGAGCTTGAGAATGTGGTGAATAAATAATTGTGAATATAGTTATTAATTAGTTATTAGTTAATTGTAATTATTTGTAAGTTAAGTTATTAATTACCTGCGATTGTTCCTCGCGGGGTCCTCCTCGTCCAAAGATCCACCAGTTCCAGAATCCTGAACAGAAAAACAAATTATTATCGCTTGGAAAAACTATTGTAAGATAACCTAATAATTAATAAAACACTGAACCTAAATTTACAAGAATAATAAAAAATGTTATCAAAGTGCGTAGGAAATAGCTGAATGGTTAACTGACTAAAGAAGAACAAACTTGAACAACAAAAATATGCACTTGAAGTCAGTGAAATTTCAAAGGCTTTCTTCAATTTATCAAATACATGCACAGGATAAAAAGAAAATAGAATACAGAAATTTTGTTTTTGTAGATTACGTCTTGGAGACTCCAGTTAAGGAGTATAAGACAAGTCAGAAATCTAACATAACCTATAAAAAGTAAAACTTTACTGACTTGTGCATGGATGAGATACTTAGGAAGAAATAACAGACCATTTAAATAAATATTTATACATTAAAAGGTTGTTGAATTACAAAAGTTAACTTAGATTCCTTTTTAACCAACTTCCAAAAAGGAGGAGGTTCTCAATTCGCCCTGTTTTTTTCATGATAAAAAAGAGTAAGAAAAACAAGCTTTCCTCAGCTGAATATTACATTTTTTATTTTCTTGATCATTAACACTTTCTGAGCTGTTATGTTTGGAAGGCTGTTTATAAAAAAAATTGAAATTAATCATCTGGAAAATTTAAAAGCGGACATGTTGAAGCTTTCTATGACACTTGTACACTTTCAATTAATTTCTACAATTCTATCAACCGGAATAATTACTAGACAACCTCAGGAAAACATTATTAAACCCCCATTAGAAATTAAGATCCAAATAGTGGACCAAAAATCTTGTACCAAGAATAAAAAATAGAAAGTACAACTGTAATTACTCAGAAATTTCTCTGTCAAGCAAGCAGTCATTGAAGAAAATCTGCCCACTGGACTGTGACGCGAAAGAAGGACAAAGACGACCAAAGAAATGAAAGAAGAAAAAGAAGTGACAGCGACAAAATTAAAGCCACATGAAAACCGCAGCAACCGAAAAGTGAAAGTTCTTTGTAAAGAAAATAATAGAAAAAAGTGTTGAAACGTGAGTTTCAAACTTCACGACTTCTTCCAAGATTGAATTTCCGCAAAACAATCGCCTATAAAGGGAAATTAAAAATTGCAACTGAATCGTATCTCCTAGACCAACCCCCCCCCCCCCCCCCCCCCTCAAACGATGTCAATAATAATTATTATTTGAAAGCCATAGAAATACGAGTAGAACCGAGAAGTAGAGAGTTAAAGATTCTTGAGAGAAAATAATATTCCTGGATTTCGTTCCATGATGAAGTAAATTTTATTTATTCTTAATGAATATTTGACTGCAAGTCGTTGAATTCACATAAAAATTTAATATTAACAACGCAGTTCGTCATGTAAAAAGTTAAGAAAATAATAATAATTATATTTTCTTATTTTAAATTATTGTTTACCTCGTCGATTTGAGTTTTTAATTTCAAATCAAGACCTGAGACCTGAATAAAATTATAACTTCAAAAAGTTACTTAACGGTCTTAAGATATAATTCTATTCAGGTCTTCAGGTGAAATTAAAAACTCAAATCGGTGAGGTAATCAATAATTTAAACTATCTTCTCTTGAGAATCTTGAATTGAAGATACTCGAAAAAATACTAACCATTAAGTATTGCTTACCTCTACGACTTCTATTGAGTTAATTCCGATTTTTTTAAATTTAATTTTCAAATTTTACCAGAAGTCCGTCATTAATTTTGTAGCTCTAAGGGCCGCATTCATGAATGTTCCTTCCGCGCCTCTTGACTGGGAGGGACGACTCTTGAAATGTCTCTATTCTGAATGTATTTCAAGAATCCATCGTGCAAAGAGAAACTAACGGAACGTCCATAATCCACCAGTGTAGATTATTGGTTCAGAAATTTAAAAATTCAAAATTATATTAATATTTTTTTGGACTGAGATGGTGTTTTGTTAAAAGTAAAACCAAAAATAATATTTTTTATGAAAAAGACTCGTGAATTATTGTGCTTCAAGGTGAACCTTTAGTGAAACAGACCTAAATTAGTGAAACTAACCTGATATTTCGATTCTAATGATTCAAATTTTGTGAGAAGCAGTTTTGGGCAATAGTCAGTTGTATGTTGTATGTTTTGGATTATTGCCCAAACATACAACAGACTATTTCTCAAAACTGCTTTTCACAAAATTTGAAATTAGAATCGATATCTTAGGTTATTCTGGATTTCTTGTTCCATGACGAACTGCGTTGTTAATATTAACTTTTCATGTGAAATTTAACGACTTGCAGTCAAATATTTGTTAAGAATAAGTATAACTCACTTAATCTGGCCGAGTGCTTTCGAATCTATGAGATCCATCTTCAGAGGCCCTGAAGATGGATCTCATAGATTCGAAAGCGCTCGGCCTACAGATTAAGTGAGTTATACTTATTCTTAACAAATATTTGACTGAAAGTCGTTAAATTTCACATGAAAAGTTAATCTTAGGTTAGTTTCACTAATTTAGGTCTGTTTCACTAAAAATTGATTGTTTGTTAGTTAAATAAATAAATACAGCCCTAATTTATTGATTACCTACTGATAAAAATTACAGGAGTTGATTACAAAAATACAATTGAAGTACCAGACACAATAATTTTCTTATAAATATATTAATTTGTTAAAATGGTAGTATTTTAATGGAGACTTATTCTAATTTCATTGAATAAATTATAGCGTGTATTTATGTTATTAAATTATGGACTTATTGTCAACGCAAACATTGTGTGATTATTGCCTGAATTGAACTATTTGCAATACGAAACAAGCAATAAAAAAAAATTAATGATATAATGAAAATCATTGTGATTGGACGAACATAAAGTCAATAAGCCAATGACAGCCAAGGCAGCAAGTTTAAGCAATAACGTCATTAGTTAGCGTAATCGTCATGAACAATCGATAGTTTAATATCCCAACCGGTACTTATATTTTACACTGTATATTATACAGAGTGTTTCGGAACTCTCTACCAATACTTCTAGGCAGTGTTTCTGGACCACTAACAAAAGTAAATATCGTAATAAAAATTTTCTAAAATCCCCAGGTACTCACACAGCCGCCATTTTTTTTTCACTCGTTATTTTTTTATTCAAACACCTCTGAATGTATAATTTTGAAATTTTGCAAACAGCTGTATAACAATGGAAACAATCTTTAAAAAATCAATCAAAATTTTCCGACATCAAAAAACAAAATGGCGGCCATTTAAAATCTTTGAACAGGATTAAATTAATAATGGCTGATGATATCAAACTGGAATAACGTTTTTTAGATATTTTTATTGCAAATCCAACGATACCTCATTTTCCAAGATTGGCCAACAATTAACAAAGATATGCTACTTCTTAGGGTGTGCGGTGGTTGAGAACGGGTTGCAGTTTTTCGCTTCCAACCACTGCACACCGTTTGGCTGTGCGCAAGGTTTTTGGTCATATTATTTTTCTAATTTCCTTGTATTGAATATTATTGGGGCTTTGAAATGTAATCTATTGCTGTGAGAAAAAATGTTCTAATTGAATTACTTTGTGAAATATGGGGGTTCAAAGTTGAAATTTGTAGGTTTTAGGAGGCAATTGATCTCACCTATTCGTGATTTCAAACTTTTAATAAATTTTCTGTAATTGAAAGACACCTTGAGGAATTAAATGGCATATTTTTTACTCCAATCAACCAATAAGATTTTTAAACATACGTTTTTAAAAATCTGTAAAAAGTGTCAATTTTTCAGAAAAAAAATATGTGATTCTATTCCTCAAGGTGTCTTTCAGTTATGAAAAGTTATCAAAAGTTCAATAACACTCATAGGTGAGATCAATTTCCCCCAAAAACCGAAAAAAATCAACTTTGAACCCCCATATTTCACAAAATAATTTAATAAAAAACATTTTCCTCACAACAATAAATTATATTTCAAAGCCCTAATAATATTCAATGCAATAAAAATTATGACCAAAAACCCTGCGCACACAAACCCTGGTTGAACGATCAATAAATTATTATTTTTTAATATTTTTTTCTTCATCCTAATCATTAGACAGGTTTTTAGGACATAATGTATGGTATTACATTTTTTTATTAACTCCCGTTTTTTCAGAATGGAGCTTCAAAAGTGACTTGTTTATAACTTAATTTGCTGACTTTTTCAATGTTTAACATTGAATTGCCAGTAATATATCATTAACAATAATTCAAGTTTATATAGGCCAACAATATACAATTGAAACAATCATTTAAGTGTGTGTGTAGGCCTGCACTAGTAACACAGATTGTTCACAAAAATTGAGTGATGTTTGTTACACATCTTTGTCAAACATTTAGGGAAGTGATAGCCGCGAACGTAGCAGGTATCTGTTCAATCAGAGAGATAAGCTGCATTCTCGTAGGTCCTGTTCGTAACGGTGACCGATTAGATTGGCCAGCAAAAAAGACCCTGTTCTCTGCTGTAAAATCACTTCCCGGTGGTTCGGAACCCACCTAAAACTGTAGGTCCAACTCATCAATCACCATCATCCAACTCATTACCCACGCACAGGTCTCAGTCCTATGTGGGCTTCATCCTCCCAAAACAAAAAAAAAAACATTGTTCAAATGGAATGAATGGTACCTCGCTGTCTGCCATTCACACCATTACAAACGCGTTTACTTGATATACAACAGTTTTCTCACGTCTGTGGAGAGTCTACAGACAGTCTATGTTCTTCCCATCTTAAAAGCTATAAAAACGACTACTCAACATACCACTTATACAAACATATGTCTGCTACCCTGCTACACACATAAAACAGCTCACCAAAACAAGAGTTTAATAAAAAATTGAAAAATAAATAAACAGCTGTCTAGACTGTAGACAACATATTTTACAGCGATGTCATGCTGTACAAACAACAATCTGATACATATTTGTAAGAAATTTTATAGATTTAAAATTGTCAGAAAAAATCTACACATTCGAATGCGTTGGAGAATTTTCAGTCGAGTCGTAATCTGCCGAGTCAACTGACAATCATTTTAGAGTCATCCATTCTGTAGCATCTTTGTGACTCGTCTGTTGACTCGAGTCACGACTCGAGACTCCGGAGATGATGACTCGCCTATATTTATTACAAAAGCGTCTGCTTTGTTACATGCGGGGGTGAAACTGTGTGTGAGGACATTTACGATTTTATTAGGAGTCATAAAGGCGAAGATATCCCGGACCAAATACGTGCGTTTTTAAATGCGTCTAGAAAATACTATTATACAGTCCTGTTTACGAGCTATTCACAATCTCGGGTTGACAGTCGTAAAAACGGAGTAGTACTTTGTAAATTCATTAAATAATGGAAGACTGAAAAGAGAGATGGGGACAAAATCGATGCCTAGACTTAGATGGGGAGGGGGGGTGTCCACTTAGAGGAGGTGGGGGGGGGTGGAAGAAAAGGGGGAATAAGAAGGAGAAGAGTTTACTACCCACACGGGGTGCCTCCTCCAAGGGCTAGCGACCCTCGTAAAATTCAGTACATACATTTCAAGGCGAATATGTTGAAACTTGTACCAGTAAATCTTGATAAGTCGGAGGCTAGGGTTAATGATCCGTAATAAAATATTGCTCATTGCTATGTATAAGTCACATGTTATGTGGGTTGGATGTGTTGCGATTCAGTAGCAGATTTCTTATAAAGTAGCCAATATAATGAAGAGGTGAGGTAATGGAATGTATAGGTAATCATTTCAGAGATTCAATATAGCTTGATCATTATGTGTCAAAGATATCATTCATTATTATAATTATTATGGGGAAGTGATAGCTGTGAGCCGTAGCAGGTATCTGTTCAATCAGATAGAGAGATAAGCTGCGTTCTCCTGGACACTCTTTGTAAGGGTGACCGATTAGATAGGCCGGCAAAAAGACACTGTTCTCTGCTGTAGAATCACTTCCCGGTGGTTCGGAACCCACCTAAAACTGTAGGTCCAACTCATCAATCACCTTCATCCAACTCATTACCCACGCACAGGTCTTAAGGGGCCCACACACTAGCGAGTATGGCTCGCGAGCCAGACTCGCGAGTCTGGCTCGGCGAGTAAGGCCCACCGCACACGGGTCGACGCTCGAAGTGGTCGACGCGACTCCAGTCACGTACGCGTCTCCCCACCACTCAACTTCCTTCGTTGTGGCATTGAGCTCCGCAGACTGGTCGTTCGGTGGTCGTCTAGAGCCGCAAGTATCCTCGTCTCATGCAACTCTCGTCTCTTGCGATCGGTTTGGAACGGGAAAGTTCGAGCGAGACGCACGTCTCTTCATCATGGAGGTAATTTTTATTTTATTTGCTTGCTTTGTTTTTGCGCAAAATTATTATTTTTTTAAATTTAACCTGTTACCTTTAATAAATGTTTGCAAAGAAAAAACAATTTTCAATGTCAAATTTTCCTGCAGTTGCCACCGTGATTTTTTTCTGACGTTTTATATTTTATTGATTCATGTTTATGTTTACTATGATTAAGTTAAAATTTAATTTCAAAAATAATTTTAGTTTTTTTTTACATTTTTTGAAATTTTACATTGTAAAAAAACAAAATAAAAATGCTAGTTGAAAACTGAGGTGGTCCCACATTTTTGAATGGTAGTGTATAATTATTGTTTGTAAAAATTCTGAAAACATTTAATTTCTGTCTCTAGGTGTTTAATGTCAAATTCGTTGGAGAAGTGGAGAAATACCCTGAATTATATAACCTGGACACTCCCATTCCAATGACGAGGGTTGAGTTAAAGCTACTCAGCATTTTTTTTATTATATATATATTTATATATATAAAAAATTCATTTTATTTTAAATTGTATTTTTTTTTATTAATTTTTGTTCAGTCTGTCTTGGTTTTTTTTGGTAAATTTTGTTTATTGTTAATAAAAATATTTGTAAATAAATTTGAAAAATTAAATATCTTACCTCAAAGTTATAAGTATGCATTCTTCTGAATTCACGCATACCCTCATATTGGTATCCGCATATTGAATAGCTGGACTAATTATTCTTACTAGAGTAATGTATGATTCCTTTCGCATTCTATAAAACACTAGAAATTTAGTGTCACTTTGTTGCAGTTCTCTTGCACCAATGAATAACCGTTTATGAAAATTGCGTTCAATATAAGGATGCACCCATAATCTTCGTTTATTCCTTTTCATTTGCCGGTACCACAAAAACATTACAAAGTCCTCCTCATCACTTGAACTTGAACTGCTCATTGTAAGTTTATACAAATTAAAATAAAAATGCAAAAATACCGTATATTATTAATGCTGATTAGAAATATACAAACATTCACAGATCGAAATAGCCATTTTGATTCATATTAAAAAAGGTCAACGAATGCACTGAGAACGTTCCTGGTTGGAAGATGCGAATAAACTGAATCGACCTGTGTGCGGGGGGCAATCGCTTGTGCCGCAGGGTTCGTACATGACGAGCACGACGCTCGAACCTCTCGACGCGTCTTCGATCGACAGTTGATAGAATTCTCTTTTCAAGATATTTCAATTTTTATAAAAGAAACTATCAGGTTTACCGGCAAAGTGAATAGCACATTTATTGCAGAACATTATATGACTGATATTATGGAAGAAGAATCAACTGTGTTCGATAGTTAGTTACGGAGATATCGAATTTCCAATAATTAGAAACATTTTCAACTTTGAGGGGGCTTGGGGGAAAAGTTGAGGGGGGATTTTTGGGGACTTTTCGGAAAATGTACTTTTAAACGTGTACTATTGATTGGCATATATAGTCTTGCTTGTCTGACAATAATTATTTATTGGATTGAGCTGGATAGCCAAGCGCCATGCAAATACACAGTGCTGTAGGGTTCGACGACGCAGTGTCCGCTACTATTTCATCACTCACTATGACGCCATAACTTAAACTATAGTAATCAATAGACACATCATTTTAAAGCTTATTAAATTATCTATAAGTTTTGTAAGGAACGGCACAACCAATAACGCAATATTGAAAAAGATATGATCAGTTGAAGTTGATTTTTGTGATTCGTGGTGACATTTTTTTCTATAAACTATATTTTTACTGAAAAACTAGGCTATCTACATAGAAAATGTATATGACATATCTTTTAGAGAATAGTTTTGAGTATTAAATGAGATGAGAATCACAACGAAACCTTAATTAGTTTCCGAGTTATAAGCCTTTAACTGAAGTACTGCTCTTGCAATGTTGATAGGGGGGTGGTGGGGGAAGCAAGCGGGGTGGGGGTCGGGACTTTGGTTTTTTTGAGTAAGTACTATGTATACTAACATCCTGCAAAAGTTCAGCTTTCCCCTAATTTGTTACGACAATGGCCATTTTTTTGCATTCATTACCTGGGCTATAAATAAATCAATCAATCAATCAATCTTCTTCTTCTTCCATCTTCTTTTTTCTTCTCCCTTCTTCTTCTTCCTCTTCTTTTTTGTTCTCCCTTCTTCTTCTTCTCCTCCTTCTACTCCTCCGCCTTCTCCTCCTCCTACTACTTCTTCTTCTCCCATCTTCTTCTTCTTCTTCTCCATCATCTTCTTTTTTTCTTTCCCATCTTCTTCTTCTCCTCCCCCTACTCCTCCGCCTTCTCCTCCTCCTCCTACTTCTTCTTCTTCTCCTCCCATTTCCTTCTTCTTCTTCTCCCATCTCCTTCTTCTTCTTCCATCTTCTTTTTTCTTCTCATTTCTTCTTCTCCTCCCCCTACTCCTACCCCTACTCCTCCGCCTTCTCCTCCTCCTCCTACTACTACTTCTTCTTCTTCTTCCATCTTCTTTTTTTCTTCCCCCATCATCATCTTCTTCTTCTTCTTCTTCTTCCATCTTCTTGTTCTTCTTTTTTCTTTCCCATCTTCTTCTTCTTCTTCTTCTTCTCCCCCTACTCCTCCTTCTTCTTTTTCTCCCATCATCTTCTTCTTCCATCTTCTTTTTTCTTCTCCCTTCTTCTTCTTCTTCTTCTTCTTCTCCTCCTCCTCCTTCTACTCCTCCGCCTTCTCCTCCTCCTCCTCCTCCGCCTTCTCCTACTTCTTCTTCTACTTGTACTACTACTACTGCTACTACTACTTCTTCTTCTTCTTCTTCATTTTGTTGTACGTCATCTTCATCTGCTTCTTCTTTTCCTCCTTGTTCTTAGTCTTTTTCTTTTCTTCAATCTTCTCCATCATCCAACCATCCGTCATGCACACTACTACTACTACTACTACTACTACTACTATTACTACTTCTACTTCTACTACTTCTACTACAACTGCTACTACTAGATCTACTTCTACTGAAGCGAAACGGTGTCGAACAAATGAGCAGCAAAGCTACAGCAATATAACACAGTACAAGTGGTCGTCTTCTTTCGGTTCATCGTTTATCCATGCAGTAATTGGCCACCAGCTCTATACTGTACTAATGATGAGTTGTCTCAGTTCGCTCTATTACTATATATACTACTATGGTTCTATATATACTGCTCTCTTCTCTCCGTCCAGCGTGGGTGGATCTCGTCTTATGTCTATTAGAAATTGGGCTATGCTGGGACCTATTATACTGGACGGACACTGTTTGTCTTTCATGCCTATTACGTCCATTCAGTCCTAAACTGCGCATAATATGAGCAACAATTTATGTACAATTATATGAGTTAAACATCCGTAACATAACTTGGAAAGACGTTTGTACTGAAGAAGTTTAAAAAGTACAAATTTTGAATACATTGTGTATGTATGTGAAAAAGAAATTTAATAGCCAATATTTCATTTTTTATTGTAATTTACATCATTTAAAAGTCTTAACACTTAGTTGAAGAAGAATTAATTAACCTTTTCCTGAATTGAATAGCAAATAATTTATTTTTTATTGCAATTTACACCATTGAAAATTCTTTACACTAAGTTGAAGAAGAATTAATTAACCTAAGAATAATATGATTCGTAGCTTTGATGTAAACGAACCAAACAAATTACAGATAAATTCGGCAATTGAAAACTACCATAAAATTTTGAAGAATCTATAAATACAAGTACTAGTAAATTCACCCGGATCCTTGATATTGTATAATTTTCAATAGTTGAACCATATAAAATATAAAGCGACACAAAAATGTTCTCCTTAATTGTCACAAAGAATCTAGTCTGTAATAATTTGCAACATAAAATTACAATCTACAAGTAAACTTCCAAAAATTTTGTAAATTTTACAAATACAAGTACTATTAATTAATTTATTTATTATTATTTAAAAAAAATTTATTATTATAAATAATTTTCAAATTATTATAAAATTTTGTAAATTTTACTAATACAAGTACTATTAATTTATTTATTTATAGTATTAGTTTGTAAATTGTTAAGCAGCCGGCCTCAGATCGAGGATTGGTCTACTAATATTGGCAAGGGGCGTGGTTTAAGGAGGCGGGCGATATGATTGGTCAGGAAATATCCAATAAGACAGTATTGTTCAAATTGTAACAATAAGCGTCTGACGTTTAATGGTGGGGAGTCCCTTACGGGTATACGGGTTCCACCTCTTTTTATGTTTTTATGAGAAAATGGCGTAACTAAAATTCTAGGTGGGTTCCGAACAATTGAATAAGTGATAAAGCTGATAATTGAAATTTTTTTAGAGGAAGAAGCCCACATAGGTCTGACACCTGTGCTTGGGTAATAAGTTGGATGATGGTGATTGATGAGTTGGACGTACAGTTTTAAGTGGGTTCCGAACCACCGGGAAGTGATTTTACAGCAGAGAACAGTGTCTTTTTTGCTGGCCAATCGAATCGGTCACCGTTACGAACAGGTCCTACGAGAACGCAGCTTATCTCTATCTGATTGAACAGATACCTGCTACTTCCCTTGAATTGATAGATATGAATATGAAAGAAGGGAATAAATGATAAAAGATAAACGTAACGATAAAATTAAATAGGAAAAGAAACTATGAAAAAGCCCTAAATCTGAACTCTATGAAAAATTAGAACTGAAAATTAATTTCAACTATAAAAATGACTCGGTAATTAGGAAATTTAAATTTGAATTGAAATAAATTTCTTACATGAGATTCAATTAAGGGGTCTGACTGAAATGAAAAGTCAGTCGAATCAAATAATTTTATTCATAGCTTAAAAGAGATATTCGATTATAAAACACTAGAAGGTTGCCCGATTCAGTTGAATCGGAATACCTAAAACATGACAAAACCTATTAAAAAAATTAATTTCGTAGTCTATTTTTCTTATTCTTCTTCTTCCATTTCTCCTACTTATCTTTCTCCTTTTCGTCTTCTCCTTTTCCTCTTTTTTCTCCTACTTCCATTCTACTTCTCCTTATTTTTCTTTTTCTCTCTTCTCCTTCCCCTTTTCTGCTCTTCTTTCTTCTCTTTTTCTACTTCTTATTCATTTTTTTCCTCCTTAGATCCTTTATTCTCTATCGCTAGAGTTTTCGATACAGAGGCCTCCTCCAATAAAATTGTTATCTCCTAAATATTTTAACTTAAATATTTTAACTAATATACTTAACTTAAATACTTAACTAAATATTTCAACTAAATATTCGATTTCATAAAATATGGATATTTTATTTGACTGTTGAATGATTCTAGCATAAATATCCAAGAATCCAACTAACTTACCTACCTTAAGGCATTTATGTCACAACTTAACAAAACCTTCCACTAGATCCTTTTCAAGTCTCTCTTTAATAATTAAGGAAACCTCAAGGTAGGTTAATAAATTCGGTCGTAATTCTTCTACTTCGAAATCAGTCATTCAGAGAATAAATCCCGTCTTCATTGGAACCATTATTCTCCAGCGAACATTGAACTTGACTCAAAGTGCAATGGAAATAATAGGTAATTACTTCAATATCTAGGTGATGGTTGCATGTGGAAAACTGGTCAACTATTATATAGCTGGAGGCGTATAATGATGTATGTTCATAACGTGATCCAATTCTCCACAATCATAGTAAATGCAGGATTGTTCAACTGTTAACATACATGCACCGTTATGTCTGCTCTATATAATGGTAATACTGTTTGTTTACCTTTTCTTCCAACTGATCATTGCTTGTAACGGGGTTAGATTCGTTCCGATTTTTCTGAATCACAAATTCATAAAAACTGAAATATTTCTGGAATATTCTACGATCGACCTAGTCTTTTTTGTAGCTGCTTCCAACCTGTATATGAAATATCGATGAAAACCCATAACATTAGTGCTTATTAATTCGTGTTACTGCCCTCGTGAAATGATTGCAGGTTCTTTGTGAGTGACCCAGATATAAAGCTCGTCTGATTTAGTAGTCATGCAATGAATTGATCCATGAATATATTACGAAATATATTCATTTTTTCAAGAACATGCATTTATGAAGTTATCGTGATTATTTTTTTTTTTTTAATTTACTTTACAGGTGCTTTCTGCATTTTAATAACAAGAAGGTGAAGTTGGAACGCAACCGGTTCTCTCTTGAACTCACCTTTAGATACAAGTGTAAACAAGAATTTAAACAAGAGTGTAACAATTTTAAAATCAATCATTGTTGATTACAAATGGTAGAGACGAATTTTATTTTTTTACATACATTACATACTATAATATTAAAATATATAACATTTTAATAAATAATATTTACAATAAAATGAAATTGGGAGAAAATGCATATGACCCATGTTTTAAAATGAACTGGAGAAAAATAATTATTTCAAGACCATTGTCTAGTTATTCATCAAGAATAAATATTGATATGATCGAATGTGAAGAAAATACACATTTATAGCCCGAAACTGCTATAATAGGGTTTATAGAAATTGCTCTGTATTGTTAGGCAATACAACAGTAAGCTAGTTTGATATATGACTGCAGAAACCAGCAGAACCAAAATCCTGAGTTATTCTCTTTTTTTTTTTTTTTTTGGAGGATGAAGCCCACATAGGTCTGAGACCTGTGCGTGGGTAATGAATTGGATGATGGTGATTGATGAGTTGGACCTACACTTTAAGTGGGTTCCAAAGCACCGGTTCAGAGCAATGCTTGAAAAAATCATTAATTTTCTGATTTAAATGATAACATTATCGATAGGTAATATAAACTGATATTAACCAATACTAATCTATTAATCGGTACAAATGCTAACTACTTTACAAAAGGTTGAGTGATTGTTAATTTGGATTGTGTGAAAATATAGACTAGTAGATTTAAGCCTCAATTTGTAGGTGGAGTTCAGATTGCTTACCTAAGATTGAGTGAGGACACGCCACTGAACTTTACAATAACTTTTAAATCACCCCCTACCCAATCCAACCTAACCTAACATTCAAAACCAACAACCTCTAATTCAAGCTTCGATTTAATCCGATTTAAGCCTAAATTTGTAGGTGGATTTCAGATTGCATAAGTGAGGACAATCCACTGAGCCTTATATCAACTTTCTTAATAACTTTCAAATCACCCCTACCCTATCAGACCTAACCTAACATTCAAAACCAACATCTCTAATTCAATAATCTAAAAGAACTTTCATGTGACTGAACAAAGCACAATCAGTTGAACTCAATCAATCTCAGTTTCGCGAACCGCAATCAAGGCCTGGTCAATGATAGCTATGGCATCTCGCTGTCAGTGTATGTAATGTATGGCTGAGGTTGGTTTTATGCGGGTAGTCTGCAAATGACTGGGCAACAATTAGTGAGTGATCTGTACAGAAGAAAAGAGAACGAAAATAAGAAAAGAGAAGAGAAGAGAAAGAAAAAAGAAGAGAAGAAGAGAGAAATGAAGTGACCACATCCGGCCGGCAGAGTAGAGTTCACTGACTCTCCATCTCCAGTCAACCACCAAAAAGAGGAGCATCACTCTTGTCTCCACTTCTCTGGCATTCTATTCGCTCATCCGACCTCTCCCGATACTCCGTTGCTTTCAATTGATTCTCAAGGACCTTATTGAAATCGCGCTGTTGTCCGTCCGTCTGTCCAGCCAGGCAATATCTTCAAAAGTAAGGTTCTAGACCAGTGGTTCCCAAACTTTTTTGCCTCATGGACCCCTTGCCATGATTTTTGGTTTTAGGTGGACCCCTTACATAAATGTCATTGATTTTTCTTAAAACTATAAATTGAAATGTGTTTTTAAAGCTGATGTAGTAGGTCTACTACTGCTCACAGTAACCAATTCAAATTGTGGTGGAGAAAACATTAAAAAGCATATAAACTTAGTAAATTTTTGTAATATAGTCTAATTTGAATTGAAACAATCAAATAGTATGACATTGTTTTGGTTATAGTAAAATAGTATTAATGAAACCCAAGAAGTATAATGGCCAGTATTTTTTTTATCAACATTGTGTCCTTTGTAGTAATTGCAACATTTGCATCTATTAAAATCAGCAAGGCTGCTCTATGTGGGCAAACACAACACTCATTGTTAATGAAATGTGATAGAGAGAATTAAGGAGAGGAGGTGGAAAATAACAATAAATATAATTCACCTTTTTTAGAATATTGCATCAAATTTGTGACAAAATGGTGATACAGATACAGTAATCAGTAGCGTAACGAAAATCTTTCAATGGGACAAAAGGGTGATACAGATACAGTAATCAGTAGCGTAACGAAAATCTTTCAATGGGGGGGGGCTTATTGGGGATAATTGGGGATTTGGGGGCCCCCGGGGGGTCTTAGGGGTATGGAATACCCCCTAGGGTGAGGGGGGCCCGTGGATCTTTCCCCGGAAAAACTTTAATAAGTAGTCCCTCTAATGTCGTATCGCAAGAGATTCTACTCATGTCTAGAAAAGCATTAATCCATTTATTTTAGTCCACATTATGGGAAAATTTTTGAATTTTCGATGCCGAGAGCTCGATTTGAGACTTAAAATCAGTAATTTTATACGAGTATTTATTAAAATGAAGTTTATAAATTGAGTGAAGTGAAAGCTTAATTTCGATAAATCACTGCTTTTATGAATTGTTTGCCTAAGAGCTTGAACCCACTTTTCGTTTATAGTTAGTTAATTGATTAGTTGTGAACAAATTTTAATGTATAAAATCTAAAAAATACTACTTGTATAAAGTCAATCTAACAAGTTATAGTGGTTTCAAATTATTATTACAATCAGGGCCACCCAGAGACATTTTAGTGGCCCGGGACAGAGTTCAGGCTGGAGGCTCCCTTACACCTTCACCCTAAACACCAATTTTCAATTAATGACTCGATTTCTCAACTAGCATTGCTTGAGTCTTTAAGCTATGCCTAGTTGCCCTCTGCACTCAAAAAATCTGTGTAACTAATTTGAATTTTTTCTTCAAGTTGAAGATAAAATTATTTGAATGTAAGTCAACTGATAACCATTCGTCGAAAAAGCTGTGGAAGCTAGGGAAAAGGGTACTGAGTGGCACCAGAGAGAGCAATAAACTTCTCTTCTATTTTTGTGTAATCTTTTGAACTATTCACTAATATTAGAATACCGGAATGTAAAATGTGTAAAATTATAAAAATTATTATGACCGAATGGAACTTGGTTCAACTTGCAAAGAGCGAATGAATCAATAACACATCCAATTCCAAACTTTAATTTATAGTAATTTTGTAATTTCATAAATAGATGGTGACAAAACCTCAAAACATTGGGGATTCTGAGAAAAATAGTTCTCAAGTTCTTGAAAGTGCAACTTTTAGCGTTTTTAATGGCTATCAACCCTCATATTATTTGTTGATTGATTCATGGTGTGACAAATTTCACGATCACAATAAAACTCTTTGGGTTATCAGGTCTGAGCAGTAACAGAAATGAGCATTTGAAGCCCGTCTGCAAAAATATTAAGAGACCTTTTCTCCTTTCAAGCCTACTTTGTCAATTTCATTCAAGTGGTATGGGGAAATTCAAACCCATGTTTGGGGACTCCAAAAATACTGGGACCCACCGGAATCGTGGGGTCTTTGAAGGCCGAGGCAATTAGGGGACTCTTATGTATAAAGGTTGAAATTTGAAAATATTCTAGATGCAGCCTCCTTGAATCTCTACTTTGCATTACTATATTGGCAATAAAAACGGGCCCGCAGGGCCCGCGGCCTCTAGGGTGTTAGGCTTCTAAGGGGCCTCTATAGGTCCAAACTGAAAAAAAGAGGCCCTGGAGGCCCCTAGCTGTACAATTTGGGCCCCTTATTTTATTTTTGTTTCAACACTTGCTTAAATTGTTAAAATGATGTGGCCCATTGACGTTGAGGCCCAAGGAAACTTGCCTTGTTCGCCTCATCCCCTCTAAAGCTTTAATAAGAGTATTTTTTAAGTTGATCAAAATATTAAAATTATTGTTTTTTTTCTAGCTGTAACATTATTCAAGCTATTCTTCACATATGAAAACTTTTTCACCTCCAGTAACCGATATAATCGTATTTTTATTGATGTCTCCCTACTCATTTTTGGGGCCTCTTCAGGCTAAAGGGAGGGTTGTAACCTCGAACTTCCCCCCCCCCTCGTCACTACGTCAATGACAGTAATGGAGTGTTCTAACAAGAATATTAAAAATTGACTCCAAAAAAGTTAATCAAAAGATAAGAAAAATTTATTAGAATTCAATAGACTACCGGTACTAAGATTCCTAGTTCGATTTAAAATTATCAAATACGTAGAGTAATAAAAGGAAGCTTATTAGAAGATCTTGTAAACGTGGAAAATAAAAACTAAACACCAATACTATAGCTAGGATTTATTTTCTGAATAAATGTAATTTATTGTGCACATATTTGTTTTCCATCAGAATAATTTTGAACAATTAATTGAATAAGCAAGAGCTTGCTAGAATGTTAAAGAAAGTCGGTATGGTTTGATAATTTAAAGACATTAGGCTCTTTTTCCTCATTATAATAAACCTGAAATAACTTGAATAGCTTGTTACCTACCTAAGTTGTTGAGTGAACTTCCAATAAACGTTCCTTTTTGAAATATGATGGAATATCATTCAAATATAAATACGAGGCTCCTTTTGTTTATAACTTTAAAATATATGAGGCGACTTTTGCTTCCAACAATATTGCTGAAAATAGCTTGAAATATTAAGTACCTGACTTGTTTAGTGACCTATCAGTAAATGTTAATGGTTTTAAAATATAATAGAAGATAATTGAAGGATATGGGGCTTGTTTTTCTCATAATAATACAACTAAAAACGGAAATTTATATCTGGTAAACCTGAGCTGTTTATTCACCTACCAGTGAAGGCTTATAATTTTCAAATATAAGAAAACTAAGTATAAATTCTCTGATTTAAAAATGTTTTCATAGAAAGCGCTATTATTTCAAATAGATATAATGCTTGCTTGCATGTACTATAACAGTATTATACAAGTACATAAGTAGCCTACTGGTACTCTGTGATGTTTTTCATTACGAAAAACTTTATGAACAATCTAATATCAAAAATGACACTGTATTTATAATTAAATTATGATTTTTACTCACATATACTTGAGATATTAGAGGGATGCATTTCACTTCTAGGCTGATGAAGATTCTGTTTAGAAGTGGAATGCATACCTCCCGTATCTCCAGTGTGAGTAAAAATCCTAATTTACTTAGAAATACAGTGTCAATTTTGATATTAGATTGTACATAGCATATACCACGCCCCGATCCAAAGACATTCGCTATTGTGGACCCCCATTAACGTATCATGGACCCCCAATTTTATTTTTCGCTGACATGGACCCCCTGGCAGGTCCCCGTGGACCCCAGGGGGTCCACATGGACCACTTTGGGAACCACTGTTCTAGACTCTTAAAATTGGGTTTGTAAAATTAAAAATCAGTAAAAATAAAATTCTTAAATTTCTTGTTCCATAACGATCAGTGTTGTTAATATTAACTTTTTTGTAAATTTAATATCTAGCAGTCATTTTTTATTGTGAATACATAATAATTGTACTCACACTTGGCCGAACGTTTTCGAGTTATGAAAACTCATCTTCAAGGCAACCTAGTTCGGCCAAGTGTGAGTAAAAAATTATTATATATTCACAATTTAAAACTGACTGAAAGTCGTTAAATCTCTATATATATAATCGAAATACCACTGACTGACTCACTCATTCATCACAGTTTCTCAGGAACCACTCGACCAAAAACGATAAAATTTGGTACACGTATTCAGTAGGGGGACTAGACGCGTGCTAAGAAAGGATTTTTCAAAATTCGCAATTTTAGGGGTGTTTTTAGGGGGTTAAAGTTATGCCTATGCAAAGCACGGGTACATGGCTAGCTAGCTTACTGGGATCTTTTAATCATATGGAAAATATTTTGAAATTTGCACTTAACAGATGTCATCAACCTGGCATAATAACATTTCATCATACCCAGTCATATGTTTCCCACATATTGCAAGGCTCCGACTGTATGGTAGCCTACATGCACAGTGCAAAGTCTTTTGCTGTTCAAAGACAGTTTAAATAACGCTGCTAAGGGGTCTGCCATATGATTAAAAACGGTTGACTTCTATCAGCTGTTCCTTTAAGCTGTTTGGCTGGCAAGTTCAGTAGGTTAGGTCTATTAATGAAAAATAATTTGTTTCAAACAAAGCAAACTTATCCCGAGCTACCAAAATAATTTCAATAGCTAAAAGCCAACGTTTATGAAAAGTATATGTTTGATTAAGACCCTAGATGCATACTAAGTAATGGTATCAAATTCTCCCCAAAATCATCTATTTCTGTAAATTTATCTAATCACAATGGAAATTAGTTGGACCCCCCGGGGGTCCAGGGGGCGGAGCCCCCTGGCTAGACGGTTAAGGCGAGCGAAGCGAGTCTGCCGGCTAGTTTACAATAAAAATGAAATTTAGAAATTATTTAAAATCATAATTAGTAAATTTACTCATTTATTAGTAAATATAATAAAAGTTAAAAATTCAAGTTAATTAACTATTGATTTTTTACTACAGCGTTCTTCTTGTAATAACACTGTTAGAAATCTAACACATTTCACTAAGCCAGTTTACAATAAGACTGTAAACTCGCCAGCGTTTTACAACGTTTTGCTACAGCGTTCTACAGCGTTTAAAGACTGTAACTCTAAGACTGCGTTTAAAGACTGTAAACTGTACACCTAAGATTGTAAACTCACCAGCTTTTTACAGCGTTTAAAGACTGTAAACTCGCCAGCGTTTTACAACGTTTTGCTACAGCGTTTAAAGACTGTAACTCTAAGACTGCGTTTAAAGACTGTAAACTGTACACCTAAGATTGTAAACTCGCCAGCTTTTTACAGCGTTTAAAGACTGTAAACTCGCCAGCGTTTTACAACGTTTTGCTACAGCGTTCTACAGCGTTTTACAACGTTTTGCTACAGCGTTCTACAGCGTTTAAAGACTGTAACTCTAAGACTGCGTTTAAAGACTGTAAACTGTACACCTAAGATTGTAAACTCACCAGCTTTTTACAGCGTTTAAAGACTGTAAACTCGCCAGCGTTTTACAACGTTTTGCTACAGCGTTTAAAGACTGTAACTCTAAGACTGCGTTTAAAGACTGTAAACTGTACACCTGAGATTGTAAACTCGCCAGCTTTTTACAGCGTTTAAAGACTGTAAACTCGCCAGCATTTTACAACGTTTTACAGCGTTTTACTACAGCGTTCTAAATCGTTTTTCTTGTAATAACACTGTTTGAAATCTAACACATTTCACTAAGCGAGTTTACAATAAGACTGTAAACTCGCCAGTGTTTAGCTTCTTAACTCGCTCAATGTAACCAACACGATAAGAAACGTGGCTGGTAGACCTGCTGGAAGGTCAGTGATTCAAATCTCAGCAGTTGCAAGGTTTTTTGTGAGCAATTTCAACTTTGATCAAATAATTTTTTCCTGCAACTGCTCGTAAAGTAGTTCTTTACGTACTGAAAACTAATTGTAAAATACCTCTTTACTGCTCAGCAAGCGGTAAAGTACTTTACGCTCGCCAGCTGTTTTCTTTACGCTTCTGTTTTGATTTTGATGTCTTCTCATTGGTGGATCACGGAATCCGTGAAATTCACATAACCTCAAAATAGGCGAACGCTAACCAAATCCGCGCATGGTCTGTGATGTTACAAACTACAAGCTTTTATTGTGTTGGAATCCAGAACTACAGTTTTAGGAAAAATATTGTATGCAATTCGCGCGTGAAGCTTCTTTATCGCTCTCGCAAAATTACTGCGCTCCGCTACGCGTCGCGCAGTAAATGCTTTGGCTCGAGCGATAAAGTCGTGCTTCACGCTCTTAATACATAAATAACTATTAATTCATCATTTCATAATGATCTTGATGTCATATTTATTGTTCTATCCTGGATCCTTAAATTTTTAAATAACATAAAGGCAGCGAATCTAATTTAATCAGCGAAAATACTATGTTAAATCAGTTTATTTATTCGCAATCCAGCCTAGGTTTTTACGTCTTTCTTCTCCTCCTTCTATACTACATTCTATATATTTTACTTTTTTCCATCATCATAATCATCTACTTCTCCGTCATCATATCTCTCCTCCTTCTTCATCTTCATCCTCTCATTTTCTTCTTCTTCTTCTTCTTCTTCACCACTATCTTCCACATTTTCTTCTTCTTCTTCACCACTTCACTGACATATTTCCTCTTCTCCCCCTTCATCATCTTCTTATTTTCCTTCTACGTCATATTCTCTCTTATCCTTCTTTATCATCTTCATCTTCTTTTTCCTCTCATTTTCTTCATCATCTTCTTTGCCCCCTTCTTCTTCTCCTACTCTCTTCTTCATCCATTACTTCACAGTCATCTTCTCTCTCCTCCTTCTCCTTCTCCGTAATCTTCTCTCTTCTCCTTCTTCCACTTCTCCGACATCTTTTGTCTTCATATTCTACTTCTATGTCATCATCTCTCTTCTCCTTCTTATTTTTCTCCCGCTTCTTCCTCTTCTTTTTCTTCCGCTTATTCCTCTTGTTCTTCTTTACCTTCATCTTTTTCCGCTTCTTCTTCTTCTTCTTCCTCCACCCCTTCCTCTTCCTCCTCTTCCTTTTCTTGTTTTTCTTCTTCTTGCTCTTCCGTTTCTTCTTTTTAATCTTGTTCCTCTTCCATTTTTACTTTTTATTTTTCTTCTTCGTCTTCCTCTTCTTCTTCGTCTTCCTCTTCTCCTCCTCCTCCTCCTCCTCCTTCTTCTTCTTCTTCTTCTTCTTCTTCTTCTTCTTCCTCTTCTTTCCCTTCTCATTCTTCTTTTACTTCCTCTTCCGTTTCTTGTTTTTCTTCTTCTTGCACTTCCGTTTCTTGTTTTTTCATCTTGTTCCTCTTCCGTTTTTCTTTTTCTTCTTCTTTTCTTTCTCCTTCTTTTCCTTCTTCTCTATCTTCCTCTTCTTCCTATTCCTCTTCTTCCTCTTCCTCATCCTCATCCTCTTCTTCGTCCTCCTCATCCTTCTCTTTTCCTTTTCCTTCATCTTTTTTCCGCTTCTTCTTCTTCTTCTTCTTCCGCTTCTTCATATTCTTCTTCTTCCTTCTCCTTCCCTTCTCATTCTTCTTCTTCTTCTTCTTCTTCTTCTTCTTCTTCCTCCTCCACCTCTTCCTCCTCCACCTCTTCCTCCTCCACCTCCTCTTCTTCTTCTCCTTCCTCTTCTTTCCCTTCTCATTCTTCTTTTTCTTCCTCTTCCGTTTCTTGTTTTTTTCATCTTGTTCCTCTTCCTTTTTTCTTTTTCTTCTTCTTCGTCGTCTTCTTCTTTTCTTTCTCATTCCTTTCCTTCTTCTTTTTCTTCCTCTTCTTCCTATTCCTCTTCTTCCTCTTCCTCCTCCTACTCCTCTTCTTATCCTTCTTCTTCTTCCTCTTCTTTCCCTTCTCATTCTTCTTTTCCTTCATGTTTTTTCCGCTTCTTCCTCCTCTTCTTCTTCCGCTTCTTCTTCTTCTTCCTCTTCCTCCTCCTTCATCTTCTTCTCCTTTAAGAACTGCACTCACATGGTACATTGTACACTATCCCCCCCAATCATTGACTGCTAACCTCTGCCTTTTACGGTACCGCGACACCGCCTATTCAGTTACCTACATAGATATAGTGATCGCCTTCAAAATGTCCTTTTCAGTTACCTCTATAGATATACCATTCCCCTCCCGAATGCCACCCTGTACTTAGAGTTGTTTTACGTCTATTATGAAATGCTTATCGGTTTAACGGTTTTCAAGCATTTGTTACTTTCACCGGTATTCGGCTGTTATCGCACTGCGGCTGACTTGAGCAATATGAACCGCGTATAATATTTCTGTACATTGTCAACCGCTGAAAGTAGGCCAGCTACAATTTATATTAGTTTTCAAGTCAAACTATTTATTCCGTAATATTGGAAAAGTGAACTTTGTCTTATGAAATAACTAGAGTATCTTCTATATTTATCAGTAGTTTATCCTTGAAATCGTTACCAATTTACCGGCAAATTTACCAATTTGTTCTGCTCTACTTTCATTTGACAGTAATTTAGGATAATCGGTTTTATGTCTCCTTTTTTAATAATGATTTGTGCAGTTTAAGTCTAAGTTGATTTTTACTGCAAAACGTAGCAGCTAAATTAATTTTATAAAATGAAACATCTATTGTATCGGGAGAATAGAATAATTTAGCAATATTTGAAATATTTCGTTTTTTTTTTTTTTTAATACGAATTTGTGCAGTTTCTGTCATAGTTATGTTGATTTTTACTGCAAAACGTAACAAATTGATGAATTTTGTAAAACAAAAATTCCAAACAAGAACTAACGAATGTATGTTTCCGCATTGTACAGAATGAATGATATCAGTTCACAAAGTTTATAAGCAATTTCCCAATATTTCTTGTTGTCTTTTCTTATAGTAGTTTATGCAACGATTTTATTTTGACCCTTATTAAGGCACGAGTTAGATGTAAGTTATAACACGAGCGAATGCGAGTGTTATAAATATCTCACGAGTGCTTTAATGGCCAAATAAAATCGTTGCATACACTATTTTATCTACGACCACTAGTATACATTTAATTAAAACAATTTCATTTTACCTGTGACTGTCAGAGATACCTAACCTCTCATCTCAAATACGAGAAGTTATAGTAGATAGTTAGGTTAAAGCAGCTGGTGTAGCAGTTTGATCAAATCAGCTGATAGTTTCACAATATTGATTCCATCAAAAATGTTTCTGATTGGTCCAGAACCCGTGTTATAATGTAGAACCTGTACTATAATGACCTCATTATACAACAGGTTTCAAAAAGCATTTCGAAAAGACAGCTGTTTTGGCATCAATTGTGAAACTGTAATGTATACATTATGACTTGGTCGTAGATTAAGTAAAAATAAGTATAACCTTCTAGAATTTCATACTTTCAAATTCCATAATCCCATCGCCAATATACAACACATACCCCCCCCCCCCTACCCACCAACTCCATTACAGCACACACGAATAAAAATAAAACTGGCAACTCTCGTTATGGCATTATAACTTTTGCAATTTGATATTCATGCCTCATACACTTGGTTGGATGAATGGACTTTCTCCCTGCGCCTAATCTGTATGCACCTGGAATAAAGTGCAGACTTTGCGGCAGCCATTGTTTCCATATTTTCAAGGAGTAGCGCCGTTATGTATATCTATATAGTGATGGATATATAATCAAGACTTCTTTATACTGTATATCTATAACTACTACCGTCTCTCGACCATCACTCTAGAATCTATATCTATATAGGGCTCACCACATACAAAAATATCACTTGATGAATGCTATTCATCTTTCTATATACCCTATTTATATCTATATATACCTATCTATTTCTCTACCTTTCTTCCTATTTATCTATATATATATATATCTATCTATATAAGCAGCACGAAGAAGAAGAAGAAGAAGAAGAAGAAGAAGAAGAAGAAGAAGAAGAAGAAGCAGGAAGAAGCAAGAAGAAGAAGCAAGAAGAAGAAGAAGCAAGAAGAAGAAGCAAGAAGAAGAAGCAAGAAGAAGAAGAAGCAAGAAGAAGAAGCAAGAAGAAGAAGAAGCAAGAAGAAGAAGCAAGAAGAAGAAGCAAGAAGAAGAAGAAGCAAGAAGAAGAAGAAGCAAGAAGAAGAAGCAAGAAGAAGAAGAAGCAAGAAGAAGAAGCAAGAAGAAGCAAGAAGAAGCAGAAGAAGCAAGAAGAAGCAAGAAGAAGCAAGAAGAAGCAAGAAGAAGCAAGAAGAAGCAAGAAGAAGCAAGAAGAAGCAAGAAGAAGCAAGAAGAAGCAAGAAGAAGCAGAAGAAGCAAGAAGAAGCAAGAAGAAGCAAGAAGAAGCAAGAAGAAGCAAGAAGAAGCAAGAACAAGAAGAAGCAAGAAGAAGAAGAAGCAAGAAGAAGAAGAAGCAAGAAGAAGCAAGAAGAAGAAGAAGCAAGAAGAAGCAAGAAGAAGAAGCAAGAAGAAGAAGCAAGAAGAAGCAAGAAGAAGCAGAAGAAGCAAGAAGAAGCAAGAAGAAGCAAGAAGAAGCAAGAAGAAGCAAGAAGAAGCAAGAAGAAGCAAGAACAAGAAGAAGCAAGAAGAAGAAGAAGAAGCAAGAAGAAGAAGAAGCAAGAAGAAGAAGAAGCAAGAAGAAGAAGCAAGAAGAAGAAGCAAGAAGAAGAAGCAAGAAGAAGAAGCAAGAAGAAGCAAGAAGAAGCAGAAGAAGCAAGAAGAAGCAAGAAGAAGCAAGAAGAAGCAAGAAGAAGCAAGAAGAAGCAAGAAGAAGTAAGAAGAAGCAAGAAGAAGCAAGAAGAAGCAAGAAGAAGCAAGAACAAGAAGAAGCAAGAACAAGAAGAAGCAAGAACAAGAAGAAGCAAGAAGAAGCAAGAAGAAGCAAGAAGAAGAAGCAAGAAGAAGAAGAAGAAAGAAGAAGAAGAAGCAAGAAGAAGAAGAAGCAAGAAGAAGAAGAAGCAAGAAGCAAGAAGAAGCAAGAAGAAGCAAGAAGAAGCAAGAAGAAGCAAGAAGAAGCAAGAAGAAGCAAGAAGAAGCAAGAAGAAGCAAGAAGAAGAAGAAGAAGAAGAAGAAGAAGAAGAAGAAGAAGAAAACAAAGACGAAGAAGAAGAAGAAGAATGGAAGAAGAAGAAAAAGAAGAAGAAGAATAAGATATTACACCTCTAGATACATTTGCAGAGAACAGAATACATACATATTATTTTCTCCTGACTCCTGCTGCACCCAACCACACTGTTAAACGGTAGCAGCATTTCCCCCTCATTTTCCAGGGGGATTTCCGGGATAAACTGGGAAGTTGCTTTTCCCATTTCCACGGGGGAGCAATAATAAAAAGAGAGAGAGAGTTGAGACTTCTGCTTGTCTTTCTGTGGAAAGGTCGCTGGCCACATTTCTGCTGTTTGAGGGGCTGTTTACTCTTTTTCTCGTGTCGAACTGCAATTTCGGAGACTTTTGGTAAGTGTGGGGGGGGGGGGAGGAGGAGGAGGAGGATGAGGAGGAGAAGGAGGAGGAGGGAAGGATGGTCGATTGCTGTAAATGCGTGACTTGACTAAGATATTGCCTGAAGATGTTGCGGATGTGGAGATTATGATGATCATGACAGGAGAAAAAGAAGCAAGAAGAAGAACAAGAATATGAAGAAGAAGAAAAAGAAGAAGAAGAAAAGACAAAGACGAAGAAGAAGAAGATGGAAGAGGAAGAAGAAGATGGTGGAAGAAGAAGATGATGGAAGAAGAAGATGAAGAAGAAGATGGAAGAGGAAGAGGAAGAAGAAGAAGAAGAAGAAGGAAGAAGAAGGCGAAAACAAAGACGAAGAAGAAGATGGTTGACGAAGACAAAGACGAAGAAGAAGAAAAAGATGGAGGAAGAGGAAGAAGAAGATATGGAAGAAGATGATGATGGAAGAAGATGAAGATGGAAGAAGAAGAGGAAGAAGAAGAAGATGGGAGAGGAATAAGAAGAAGAAGAAGAAGAAGAAGAAAACGAAGAAGAAGAAGCACAATAAGAAGCATTAGAAGAAAAATCAAGATGATATAGTGACTTTCCTTAGATATATATCGTGGAAGGGGAAGAAAAAAATGGAAAGTTGATGATAATATTTATGAAGAGAAGGCAGAAGCAGAAACATAAAGGAGAAGGATAAGGGTGGGGGGGGAAAAGAAATAAAAATATAAGTAGGAAAATAGATAAAAGGAAAGGTAAAGCAGGAGAAAAAGGAGTAGAAAGAGAAGAAGCAAGGGAGAGAGGAATAGAATAATAATAATAATAATAAGACAATGAAGAAGGAGGAAGAGGAGGAGGAGAAAGTGAAGAACAAGAAGAATAAAAACACGAGAATGTCGAAGGGGAACAAGAAGAGAGAGGGGAAAAGAAAAATAGGAACATATGAGTGGAGGGCAATGACAAAAGATGATGGGTGGGAAGGTGGACTTCATTTACTGACTTCAACTGCAAAGTTATTACTCAACTTGAGACTTTGAAAGGCAAAAAATAATCTTTTTTAACTTAGGAATTGTATGAAATATTACGTTTTTGAGTTAAACGCAAAAGGGAAATTGACCTTTCTTAGAAAATTTACGGGACACTATATTTCAAGAATAGCAACCTTATTCTGGTGCTTTAGGGAAACCTTGAATAAGGAGCAATACAAACATTCCAATCTCAATTTAAGAAACAAATATTTTCTCCCTCAATAAATAGTCACTAAATAGTTATTTATGTATTAAGAGCGTGAAGCGCGACTTTATCGCTCGAGCCAAAATATTTACTGCGCGACGCACAGCGGAGCGCAGTAATTTTGCGAGAGCGATAAAGAAGCTTCACGCGCGAATTGCATACAATATTTTTCCTACAACTGCAGTTCTGAATTCCAACACAATAAAAGCTTGTAGTTTGTAACATCACAGACCATGCGCGGCTTTGGTTAGCGTTCGCCTTTTTTGAGGTTATGTGAATTTCACGGAATCAGTGATCCACCAATGAGAAAACATCAAAATCAAAACAGAAGCGTAAAGAAAACAGCTGGCGAGCGTAAAGTACTTTACCGCTTGCGGAGCAGTAAAGAGGTATTTTACAATTAGCTTTCAGTACGTAAAGAACTACTTTACGAGCAGTTGTAGGAAAAATATTTTTCCTAAAACTGCAGTTCTGGATTCCAACACAATAAAAGCTTGTAGTTTGTAACATCACAGACCATGCGCGGATTTGGTTAGCGTTCGCCATTGTTGAGGTTATGTGAATTTTACGGATTCTGTGATCCTCCAATGAGAAGACATCAAAATCAAAACAGAAGCGTAAAGAAAACAGCTGGCGAGCGTAAAGTACTTTACCGCTTGCGGAGCAGTAAAGAGGTATTTTACAATTAGTTTTCAGTACGTAAAGAACTACTTTATGAGCAGTTGTACGAAAAAACCCTTACAATAGCTACCTACCTTGTTCTCGGGTAAACCTTGAAGATCAATTCAAACATTCCAATCTCAATCCAAGAAAAAATATTTCTTCCCTCACAAAACAGTCAAACCATATTAAAACGCGTTGGGACGCCATATTAAATAATTCCTTGGGGGGAATATGTTTGGATGACAACTCTAGACGTCTGAGTTATTAGGGACGGATGCCAAAAGACATCCCAATCGAGATATGCAAGGATGCAAAAAGTGCATAGAATCCTTCCTGACGTCAGAGAGGAGCCACTTCCTACCCTTGATGACATCCAAACCATAAAACGGGGGAAGAATTCCTTGCTGTGAATAAAGGCTCCGCTTCTACCCTCCAAGAACGTTTTCCCAGACAGCTACTTCCTTTCCAAAATTCTCCCCTTGACTGACTGTATACATATAGTGTAGTACGTATTATATATATTTGGTACCACATAGCATGCGAAACGAGGAATCAGCCCTTTGTGTTCTAAACATATAGTACAGTTGTATAGGATGTGCTATATACATATATATATATATATATAGTACAGTTGTATAGTATATACTATATACATATATATGGTACCACATAGCATGTGAAACAAGGAATTAGGGAACAGCCCTTTGTGCTTTGAAGTAGATTTCTGTCCTATCGGTATCTGTGAAACATTGGATATAGTTTTACAAGTGGACAGATTTTACTGCTTTAAAAGTGTAGCTCTGGCCCTTCGTATTTTGAGATGTAGATAACATGAAGCTATACATCCTGTCTAGATACGAGTAGATCAAACAGATAAAGGGATTTTTAGTACTGAAAGACCATGTAATAGAAGGTATGCCAGAGATTTGTGTATGAGTCTTGCTGGGGAGTGATAGCCCTGAGCCGTAGCAGGTATCTGTTCAATCAGATAGAAATAAGCTGCGTTCTCCTGGACACTCCTTGTAAGGGTGACTGATTAGATTGGACAGCAAAAAAGACACTATTCTCTGCTGTAAAATCACTTCCCGGTGGTTCGGAACCTACCTAAAACTGTAGATCCAGCTCATCAATCACAATCATTACCCACCCACAGGTCTCAGACCTATGTGGGCTTCATCCTCAAAAAAAGACTAATGCCCGGTTTCTAAGTTGTTCATTAAGTTTAATGGACCATTAACTCAATGCTGGAGCAATGGGTTAATGATCCATTAAACTTAATGAACAACTTTCTAAGTAATGGCGAAGGTGATATTATGGAAGGTATCCATAATGAATAATAAGACGAAATTGTCACAACCACATTTATCTCGAAGTTTTAATAAATGTGGTTGTGACAATTTCGTCTTATTATTCATTAATGAACAACTCAGAAACCAGGCATAAGACTATTAACTGGCCATTCATTGTTTTTAATAGAAAACTAAAGAACAAAATTCTATCACTTGTAAAGTACTTTTATTGAATTAAATTGATGAAAGACTTTATTTAAAATTTCTTTAAGACTTTCCAACAAGTAAGCATAATTATTTTTCAGCTAATCTTTAATTTATTAAATTTTTTCAAGTTTCAATTTGAATTTGAACTCAACAATTTTTCAATTTTCAGCGTTTGTAAATGCTAATATTTAGAATTAATTAAAAACATATAAACAAAAAATAAATAACAGAAAACCAGATTTCAAGGTAGTTATAAGAATATAATATTATATTGGATGGTCTTGTTGAAATTATATCAAGGAATCAGTTTTAAGCTGGAAAGCCAGTTGCTTCCTCTTGATTCAATTCTATGTAGTCAAAGTGAATGAAATAGAAAATAAATGAATCAGTATTGATTCATAATGAGCCTAGTGACCCAGGGAGCTACAGGCCAATATCACTCCTATCTGTTATCTATAAGCTTTTTGAGCGTGTCCTGCTGACCAGGATTGTGGGAAGAGTAGAGGAGTGTCTACCACATGAGCAGGCAGGATTTAGGGAGGGCCGTAGCTGTGAAGAACAAGTTCTGTCCATTACAACCTACATAGAGCATGGTTTTGAGAAGAAGCTGAAGTCAGGGGCAGTATTCCTTGACCTTAGCTCAGCCTATGACACCGTCTGGCACAGTGCACTCCTGAAATTGGCAAGGACACTGAAATGTAGAGCAACTGTCAACCTCATAGGATCCCTGCTATCAAATAGAACTCTTAGGGTGGCACATGGTGGCATGGAGAGCTCTGTTAGGAGGATACAGAGTGGACTACCTCAGGGCTCTGTGCTGTCCCCAATGCTCTTCAATGTGTACACTGCTGATCTGCCTACCACAGGAGCACAGAAGTTTGTATATGCAGATGATATTGGCTTGGTGACACAGGACTCCTCCTTTGAGGCATTGGAGGCCACACTCAAACGAGATCTGGAAAGTTTGGCAGAGTACTTTGAAACATGGCACCTGAGACCCAACCCAACCAAGACAGTCACAACAGCTTTCCATCTCAGTAATTGGGATGCAGGGAGAAGGCTAAATATTGTTTTCTGTGGAGAGAGACTAACACACCAGGAAGCCCCACGATACCTGGGTGTGCGACTTGATAGATCTCTAACATACCGCCATCACTTGGAGGGAGTGAGAGACAAGTTAAAGACCAGAAACAATATCATAAGTAAATTGGCTGGAACAACCTGGGGCTGTAATGTGAGTACACTGCGAACTTCCAGTCTTGCCTTGGTGTTCAGTGTGGCTGAATACTGCTCACCTGTGTGGGCACATAGTGCACATGTGGGAAAGATTGATGTGGTGCTCAATGAATCCATGAGAAAAATCAGTGGCACAATAAGACCAACAGAAACCAACTGGCTGCCTGTGCTTTGTAATGTCCTGCCACCAGACCTCCGTAGACTGGGTAAAACAAGACAACTTGTTAACAGGGTTGTCTCAAGGGGTGAGTTGCCTGTAGCTAAGGAGCTAACTGATGCACCAGTAAGACGTCTGCAATCTAGGAGGTATCTGAGATTGGATAATCAGAATGACCAGGATATTGGCACAATTTGGAAAGCAAGGTGGTCATCCTCATCTGTGAAAAATAAAAACCTGATTGAGGATCCCAATAGGGAGGTACCAGGGACACTGCTTGGCCGTCAGCAGTGGTGCTGCCTGAATAGGTTTCGAACATCTGCTGGAAGATGTGCCCAGTCTCTCACCTTATGGGGCTTTACATCTCACCCATCCTGTGAATGTGGTGAGATCCAGACAATGGAGCATTTGGTGTCCAACTGCCCCCTGTCCCATGTGAGGGAGGATTGCAGGAGGTGCATGCAGCAAGTGAGGTGGGACTGAAATGGATTGAAGGAGTATTGAAAAGATTAAATGTTTAATACATGTTCAATGTGTTATTTTAAATTATGACAAGTCACTACTGATGCTTCTATTTTTTTTTTTTTTTTTTTTTTTTTTTTTTTTTTGGTACTTAGTGTTGGCCCGTGAAGGCATAAGCTTATATAATGAATCAGTAAATGATTAAAACCCCAAATAACAATCAGTGTCTAACTTTTATTGGTAGAGGCCCTTCCACCTCACCTCACCTAAAATTGCAGTTTCATCATGGTGAACCTACAATTTTAGGTGGGCTCCAAACTAAGTATTTGTAAATCAGAAGTCTTTTAATGTTGAATAGGCTATTATTACAATAATCTTATTTCAACAAAAACATAGTTTCAATGCTCATATATAGAAGAATATTATCAATCTATTTTCAAGATGATGAAGTTCTAAACTTAAGTTCACTACATTCTATTATATTATTGTTACATTATAAACAAAATTAGAGTTGAAAGGGTGGTTTCAAAACTAATTTTGTCATACTGAAATTTTTAATGAAATTCAAATTTGAGATATATTGTTCACTAGATACAATTATATTATTAATACATTCCAAATAAATAAAAGTTGAAAAGTTATAAAATACTGTATAACTGATCAGTTTCAAAACTGATATTGTTATACTGTAATTATCAATATTTTAGAAGAATGTCTTTTTCGGTTGACCTTGACTGCATTTCAGTGAGCTTAAATTTTCTGAGTGAAAATGATTAAATTCATACCCTAATTTACTCGAGTATTGTCGTTATTCCTTTTTTTTCTTTCTAGATGTTCACCGTTTTTAGTTCTTGATTTGAATCTTATTTTTGCTTGTTGCTCCTCCCACTAGAGGGCGTGACTTGTTATGGCCTTCAGCCAATCATAAACCGTCAATGAAGCTCAGCCAATAGTATCACTCCGTGTTTAGTTTTTATTAAGCTACTCTGTACTTTAGTTTCAGTTTGTTTGAGATTGACAATGGGGTAACATCCGAAACAAGAATCTCACTTTTTTTAAATAAATGTGGTTGTGACAACTTCGCCTTATTTTTCATTATGGATATCTTCCACAATATCACCCACACCACTACAAAGAAAGATACAATTATAGTATTATTACATTACAAATTATCCATTGTAGAATCGCTCCAAAATAACTTTGGAACTGATATTCCAATTTTAATTTCAGTACCAGCAGACTTATCTGAAATGGTGGTCAGGTGACAGACAGTTTATGGTAATGCAGACAGTACAGTAATGTTGTCGCAATATTATTACAATAGCCAATAAATCGAATTTGAACCTTCAGAATTCCAATAGCATACTACAGTACAGCACTGCATACCTTATAATCACTGTGACATTATAGTAGGCATTACAGTGATATAGCAGAGACATTATAGGAACATTACACCAAACGTTGGGCTCGCTTATTTATGCGCCTATCGATTCCCTATTTCTGTGGATCTATCGATATTACTATTATAGATTACCACAATTTCACTATTATTACCTTTTACTATATCTATCTATCCTTGTACCGAAAGCAATTGAAAGCGTGTCAAGTACCAAGCGTAGGAAAACAAGATGGGAGAAATGCTCAATGCACACACACACACACACACACAAACAATCACACAGTTGTATTGAGAGTTTCATTCATTTCGAGGCCCATTCACAATGCATTTTCCCAGAGCCCAGATTCATTGTGCGGCTGTCGCATCAGCCCTGTTGGAAAATGTCTCAAGGCGTTTTATTTTCATTTGACCTCCATTTTGTACATGGATAATGGGCTTCTGAGTACCTTACACACTTGTACCTCATTCACGGGTCTTGGTTGTCCTATTTCATGAGTAAAATACTGTAAGATGTGAAGATTGCGCTATTATTTATGGGTATCTAAAAGTATAATTTGAAAAATGATCGAATTCCGTGAATTTATTCAATTCACAAATTTTATGAATTATTGATAAATCTATAAAGGGAGTCATTTATTATGAAGTAATAACTGCACAATTGATTATGAAATAGTAGCTGAAGAATTAAAAAAAGTATTTTAGTTACAAAAAGTGTTTGGTTAGTACATTAATGGCCGGTTGCACGAAAGACAATTAGGAGTTTAATGTCAGTTAACTAACCGTCGTTAGTGTAACGGGCTTACTTCTGTTGCACAGAGATCTATTAGTTAATTTTCGTTAACCGAACGGGCACAATCTGGCTACACTTTAATTTGATCAACAGCTGATTCTGAAGTTGAGAAAAAAGATGAATTGGAATAATTTCATTGTGAATTATTTGAATAATTATTCAACTATCTCAATATTATTATATACTTAATAGATTTTATTAATTTTGAAAGGTTTTAACAACGACCTAATTTGAAGTTACGTGTTCTGGTACAACGAGCATAACCTATAAAATGTAACTTAACGAACATTAGTGAGATTTAATCATCGGTGATCGAGCGGTTAAATATATTTTACGCCGGTTAACCTAATCGGCGTTATCGCTTGTAATATTCTCCTTTGTGCAACTAAATTCTCTCCATCAAGTTTAATTTCCGTAGAATGACGTCATTCTATGAGGATTAAATTTAATTGGCTTTGGTGCAACCGGCCGTAAGTATTTTAGTTAGTACATCTATTGATGTAGAAGTAGCTCACAGTGGAATAATGTGGAAAACGTTTTCCTTCGCAACATGAAACTGACTTAATTTAGCATTTTATCGTATAATAAATTAAATATAATAAAAATTAATTATGATTGATAATTTAATAAAATTATTTTCTAATTAAAAAGCAATTAAGAGGCAGCTCCATATATTTCTGTATATCCTTTGATATTGTTTCCACAATAAAGTTCCGAATCCTTCACCAATCTATTATCTATCCTATCTATATTATCACTTTTCACTCCATTCCTCCTTTCTGTACATTTTCCTCCAGTTTTCTTTCTTTTATTAATTTTTTATAGAAGATGAAAAATTCTTAAAATTCTTTAGTAATTCTTAATTTATAAATAAAAATATCAATTTCTTCCCTTTTTTATCGTTTTCTCCACCATCTCATTTTTTAATTTTCTCCCTTCTCAATTCCGCAGTATTTCTTCATCCTTTTATTTATTCATTTAACTTTCTTAAATGAAAATAGCTATTTGTGTAATTAGAGTGCAAAGCAGCGTTTTTCTGCATCGAGAGAAACAGTTTTTTTCATGAGCCGAAGGCGAGTGAAAAAAGTTTCTCGAGTGCAGAAACAATACTTTGCGCTCGAATTACACATTAAATTTTTCCTACAGTAATGTATAAAGTAATTCAAACAGAACAAAACAGGGCATACATAACCTGAAAATTCCTCACATAACCTATCTTCGAATCAAATCGATTTCATCATCAACAACTACAACAACTATTTCACAGCTGAAGCAGAGTAGCCAACCTATTTTTGAATGCAGAATAGGGAACCTGCGTATTACTTGCTCACTATTTTGTGTTGTTAGGTTGCAAATTTGGAGTGCGGAAAAGTACTTTCCCGCACTGTAATTTACTTTCCCGCTCTGGTGCAGGAATAGACTATTTTGCATGCTACAGTTAGTGCAAAAATAGGCACTTTTTCGGGTCACTGTGGGAAAAATATTTTTCATCCTTTTTCATCAATAATTTTACTCATCTTTCAATCCAATCAACTGACAGGGAGCCAATAATTGTCTACAATGAACTTGCAACACGCTTACCAGGACATACACAATAAAATTTTAGAATTGGCAACAGCTTTTAGATAGCAGACGCACGCGTATGCATACACACACGCTCATGCTTCTCACGTGAGGCGCCAGGCCAGCAGACAGCAAAGCAGACTGACCCGCTCAAGTTGAAATCAATGCTGACCAAGGCACCCGCATTTATAACGGGACAGGTGCAAGTCACAGATATATTTGTACTATACATAGATATATGGTGCAAGTCACATATAAGATACTGTACTATACATAGATATATAAATATACGGTGCAAGCAAGCAGGTGAAGACTCGGAACTGTTTGATCATTGGCGAGTAGCAGACAACCTGTTCACAAGTAGAACGCGTTCCTCTCTCTCTCATACATAATTATGCTCTCTCTCGCACTCACTATCTCTTACCCTCTCAGTCTATCACACTCACTCACACTCTTGCCCGGTCACTCACAAACCCTCAGACACTCACGCCATCTCTCACAAACTCTCTCATTCCCTCTCACTCCCTCCTCTCACTCACTCCCACTCCCTCTCTCTCCCTCAGTGACCCAACAGTCACATCACTTATCAGTGACACAAGACTTGAAGACCGGACAGCCGGATAAGGTACGAATTATTGGCTAAAATGTAAGTGGCTGTCACCGTTCTTATATGTGTTCTTCATTAACCTATTACGCTAATTGATAATTGCATAATATTCGCTAATATATCCGGGATATGGCACTTCCAAATTGAGTTGATTGATTTTTGATGTAACCAATTAGAATGATGAAATTGCATTTGGCCATTTGTGATTGGCAAAATTAAGGGTATTTTTTGAAAGCTGCCAATAGTTACTTTCTAGTCGTGGGACGAAAGGATATTGAAATGTATTTTCTATTAAAACGGTTGCTGGAGTTATGCAATTCAATCTATCGTGTTCTAGTTTAGATATTTAATTCAAATTTAGGGGTTTTAATGAATGGTTTAATGTTCTAATTCAGGGAACAACCTGATATCTTAGTATAAAGTTTAAAGTTTGATAAAAACATACTGAGTTGAGCTAGAGCTCGTTGCATACCTGACGACATCGGTCAATCTATGCATGAATTGGACAAAATTTGCATGGTTTATTCCCTAATAAACAAGAAAATATTTAATAAAAAGCACTAAAAATACAAATGAAACCATAAAATGGCAGAAAAATACAAAAATAATCTGGTTATCACTCCATGGAATATGAAAAATTTCATTTTTGTAAGTTTATATTAATAGCAAAATTAAAAAGAAAACATTTTGTATAAGATAGGTTAATTCTTAAGTAATATTCATTTCATTTTGGAAGATACTGGAATAAAAAAGTTTTTCAAAAATGATCAAATAATTTCAAGGTTTTAAAAGATTTGAACTAATTATAATGAAAACTATCAAAAGTAGAATTTCTAAATAAATTTATGTACAGAACGAATAGCTGGTTAATTTCTAAGGAATATGCATTTAAATTTGTACGATACTAGAATAAAAAAAGAAACAATTTAATAAACCTGGTCAAATGATTTCAATGTTTTAAAAAACCTCATTCAATTTTTTTTTTTTTTTTTTTTTTGAGGATGAAGCCCACATGAACCTATAACATTTTCAGCTCAATGACGCCATAAAAAACAAAATAGAGCACTTATTTTCTGCTCTACTTAATTTTTCAATTGAATTGAAACTTTTTCAAAAGTATAATTTGTAAATAAATGTTGAGATTTCCAATTTAAAATTTGGTGCATCCAAGTTAATAATGTTTGAAATTTCAGACTATCACTCAGCTACTAAACACATGACCTTCCATAAAACAGCAAAATATCTGATTCTTCATTGACAATAGAATTTGCATATTCAGATTTCCCATTTTAAATTTGATGCATCCTAGTCAATTGATATTTTAGCCTCACACTCATTGGCCTTTCAAAAAAAGCAAATTTTCTATTTCTACTTTTTAAATTTACTAATTCTTCCTAATTCTACTTTCTGTTTGAATTTATTCTCAAATTTTAATATTCAAGACTCTCACACTCATTGATTTTCTAGAAAAAAAAAGAAAATTTCTAATTCTATAATTTTTTTATTACTAATGCTACAATTCTTTCTAATTCAATTTTTTCGCAAATTTCGGATGAATAGAATCAGGACTTTACTCAATAATAAAAAAAACGCACTTAATAGTCTGAAAATTGGATTAATAATGCTATAGACGAGCGACAATGACACTAATACAGAATAGCTAATAGACCTATAACATTTTCAGCTCAATGACGCCATAAAAAAAAAAATAGAGCACTTATTTTCTGTTCTACTTAATTTTTCAATGTGACAGAAAAAACTAGCCACTGCTAAAAATCAGTACAAAACAAATTAAACTTAGCAAAGACATAAACTGATATTAATGGTCACTAGAATGGGCTTCATGCCAGAGCACCCCATGTGCATACATCTCCTTATATTCTTCACAGAATTCTATTTCTGACACTTTGACTACACTATGACTATTAATAAAATAATAATTGCCAGTTGGACTATTTTCTTTCTTAATTTTGATGCCAAAACAAAACACCACACATATTAATGATGTTTGTTGTAACATGTGAGTGTCTTGGTAGATTTATTTCTGTACTGGAGCACAAGAGAGCATTCATTTCATATTCTGCGCAGTTCGTATAGGTCAAGATTCTCTTCAACTATTTACAACTTTATTTTTTGTTTTAGACAAAATTCGAATAATTTTTTAAACAAATGGTAAAATTATTAGAAAAATTCATTTTAATGAAAAAATTAAACCAACTGTAAAGAAATGTACTACTGAACCAAAAATGGTCTGTCTATCAGATAATTACAGAAAACAGGTGAAAAAATGTTATCAAATAAATAGTAGGAAAATCAAAAAGAATCCAACTGGAATAATATAGTAAAATTATTATAAAAACTAATACCCCAACAGAAATCATAAGCGGTAATGAAAATATTGAACCAAAATCTCTATTCATCAGGGAATTACAGAAAACTGAGGTAAAATAATTTTATCAAATAAATAGTCGAAATGTCGAAGAGAATTTAACGAGAATAATATAGTAAAATTATTATAAAAATTAATAAAACCTCAACATAAATCATAAGCGGTAATGAAAATATTGAACAAAATCTCTATTCATCAGGGAATTCCAGAAAACTGAAGTAAAATAATTTTATCAAATATCAAATAGAATTCGACCAAAATTAATAAGTAAGATTACAATAAAAATTAATAATACTTCAACCGAAATCCTCAGTGGTATTGAACCAAACTATAACTAAAATACTGAACTATTGAACCAAAAATACTTTATCAAATAGTGGATTTTAGAAAACAGTTGATCAAATAAATATTCGAAGTATCAATCTAGATTCAACTAAAAAAAATGATAAAATTATTATAAAAAATAATAATTCTTAAACAGGAATCATCAGTTAATAATGTTTGAAATTTCAAAATCTCACTCAGCTAGTAAACACACAACCTTCCACAAAACAGAAAAATATCTAATTTTCTGATGGAGAAAATTACCAACAATTTTCGTTGATATCAAACAGCTATTATAAATTTTTTTAATTAAATATAATTAAATTAATAATTCAAATATCAATCAGAATTCAACTTAAAATTGAACTATGGAACCAAAAATTGTCTGACAGTTGTTATTGTTGAGAAAATAATTTCTCAAATAAATAATCGAAATATCGAAGAGAATTCACAAAGTTTAAACATAAATTATGAGCGATAACAAAAATAGAACACAAATGAAACAAACTAAAATTAAAATCTTACCAAAAGCAGTAAATCATCATGACTGATTGAAAAGTCAACCGGAAATTGATGTAAACTCACCTACAACAAAAGAAAATAAAAAACATGAGTTACTGAAAGTTTTGCTAATGAATTGAGTTATTGGAACAAAAGAATTTTGCTAATGAATTGAGTTATTAAAACACAAAAAATCATGTTTGACACTCAACAACATAAAAACCTTGCGACGATGATTTACCAACAATAAAAGAATAACTAATAACAATGAGAAAATAATTCGTTTATAATTATGGTTATTGTGTTAATTCACATTTTTTGTATCAAAATTAAATTCTTCACAAGTATCGTTTGATAAGTTTACGGAGTTATTGAACAGCAATAACATTAATAAATTCAACATTCTTTAAATCTAAAATAATATTTATTACTTTCCTTACTAATTTGGCGTATTTATCAAAAATATTATGAAAACATTATAACAGTTGAAGATTAGAATAATGTTAAATTCAATATTATCAGCTCATTCCACATTACACCCCTCTACGTTTGATTATATGACCGCAATATAGGCCCTATAAATTTCAAAATGTGTGAATTTCCAGGGAGAGCGGAACTCTTTCACCATCTTGAAATTTTTCTAATGAAAACTTTACGAACCTACGTTTGTATGCTCAACTCTATGCTCTGTACGTAAAACACACACAAACTTCATTCCTATTTTGGTTTGTATAATCAGTTCCAGAAGTAAGATCATTTCCTTCTGAAACATTTTATGTCCATGATGAAGTGGTGATTGGATATTACAGTTATATTATTGAATTACCAAATAATAAAATTCAAAGCTTAAAAATAGACTTCTAAAATTAATCAACTTGTACATGTTTATTATGTTCAACAAAGATGTAAAGACTCCAAACCCAATAAAAAAATCAATAATAATAATAATAAAGAAATAGACCAGCACGTCCTTCGGCATCAAACATAAATTATTTTTTCATGTAAAACAACCTGAGCAAACTTCGCAATCTGGTCTCTAACCAGGTGAAGGACAAGAGAGTACAGTATTGTACAAAATCAACAATATGTTCATAAACAGGCAGGCAGGCATTTTATCTAAACAAACAAGAACGTACTCCAGACAACCTCACGGTAACCATGGAAACGCGGCAAACACAAACAAACGAGCACTTTAGCGGCACGCTATCACATATGAGAAGAAGTCTGGGAGACTAGGGCGCACGTGAATATGAACAAAACAGGAGCAAATAATTAAATATGAAAAAATATTGATATTAAGGAAATAATTTATTTTTCTAATCTAATATATTAAGCGGCTAGATTAAGCGCTGTCTTCTATCAACGAAACATTGAAACTAGAGAAGAAGATACTGAATGAGGAGAAAAATGAAGAAAAGAAGACAATGAAGATGAAGAAAAAGAAGGAGAAGAAGGGGAAGGAGAAGGAATGAGAGGGGGAACAAGAGGAGGAGAAATAAAAGAGGACTAAATCTTTACTCTAGGAGGAGAAGATGATGGAGAAAACTAGAAGACGATGAAGAAAAAGAAGCAGATGAATGAGGAGTAGGTGGAGGAGGAGTAGGAGGATGAGGAGAAGGAAGAGGCGAAGGAGAACAAGAAGGAGGAGGAGGAGAAGAAGGATGAGTAGGAGTAGAAGGAAGAGAAGAAGACGGAGAAGAGGTACAGGAAGAAGGAGGAGAAGGTGGAGGAGTAGGAGGAGGAGTAGAAGAAGGAGTTGGAACGGCAGGAGGAGGACGAGAAGGAGGAGGAGGAGGAGAAGAAGAAGAAGAAGGTGAAGATAAATGAGGAGGAGTGGGAGAATGAGGGTTACGAGGAGGAAGAGGATTAGGAGGAGGAAAAAGAGTAGGAGGAGGAGTAGGAGAAGGTGGAGGAGTACGAGAAAAAGGAGGGATGGGAAGGGGTGGAAGAGGAGGTGGAGAGGGGAGAGGAGGAGGAGAAGGAGTAGGTGTAGGAAAGGAAAGAGGAGGTGAAAGAGGAGAAGAAAGAGGAGGAGTAGGAGTGAAAGGAGGAGTAGGAACAGGAGGTGGAGGAGAAGGAGGAGGATTAAGAGGAGGAGAATGAAAAGAAGAAGAAGAAGAAGAAGAAAAAGAAGGAGGAGGAGGAGGAGGAGTAGGAGGTGGTGAAGAAGGAGTAGGAGTAGAAGGAGAAGTAGGAGAAGGAATACGAGGAGGAGTAGGAACAGGAGGTGGAGGAGAAGGAGGAGTAGAAGGAGGAGGTGTGAGAGGAGGAGAATGAGAAGACGGATTAGGAGGAACGGAAGGAGGTGCCGAATGAGGAAGAGGAAGAAGAGGAGGAGAGAATAAGAAGAAGAGAGAAGAAGAGGAGGAGGAGAGAATAAGAAGAAGAGAGAAGAAGAGGAGGAGGAGAGAATAAGAAGAAGAGATATAGAAAAAAGACTAGAAAAATTTTAAACAGATCAAGTCTTGTTCTAGATCTAGATAATATCCAGATTCCACTGAATCGGGGCAACCTGCTAATACACGAATATAACCTAAAAAAAGTGCATACAACACTGTTCAATTAGTAAGCGTGATTTCAGTTTTTCATGCCAAGGTCTGGTGTGATATTGACTCTCGAGTAAAATTAGCGTGAGAGGTTCCCTGTCAGATTCTCTATTGGCTCAATGCTGTATTACACTACAACAAACATGATACAGGTCATGGTGAAAAGGTTTAAATAATAATTGAGAGAGCTTGTGGAATAACCAACTCAAGTATAATTAATCAAAATACTAGTTCACAACTTTAAGGTGTCTTAAAATTTCACAATGAAATTATTTTCATGTATTATTTCTGTCGATATTTTTTTTGTAACATTTTATTTGTTGTACATGATAGTTAAGTTGAACTAAGTATTTTTTTCTTTGTAACTTCTTGGTTTCTCTCCTAATAATTGATTGTTTTATAATTATTATTATTTTTTATCATGTATAATTTTTTTTCTTGCGTATTGTTTTTTTAATTGTTTGTATTTGCGGAAATAAAGATTATTATTATTATTTCAAGAAACGTCGAATAATGTTAGTGGAGTATATAACCAGTTGCATAAAAATCTACAAACTACAATTACAATATACAAATTACAATTACAATCTACAAACTACAATTACAATCTATGAACTACAACTACAATCTACAAATTACAATTAAAATCTACAAACAAAAACAACCATTGTAGTATGAACGTTTTTACTTGTAATTTATGTACTACCACAAGTTTCCTCATGGCCCTGTGATTTATTTTCAACATTGTCGTACATTGAAACCTCTCTCTACAAAACAAACTCCCAAAAAACGAAATTTTCTAAAATAATTTTTATGGTGTCCCTCGAAAGTGCAATCCTAGAAAGACAACCTCTCATCAACTAATACCTCTTTATAATGGTTTTTAAGCCTGGACAATCAATTTAATAAAATATAAGTTCAACACTGTTTTAATGGAAAATAAATTAAATTTTGACTTCCTGTTGCGTATAATCATTCAACAAACCCCTTTCACACTACGTGCCTTACTATCTCCATTTTCAGCACAACCCTAATACTCAGTTCTTATTTATTCCCTTTCATTTTCTGTAATGACATGCTATGTACACCAACACATTACATAGGCGCGTGTTATGGACCAATCACATGTTTATGTGAGCAGTAAAATGGACTTGAATCAAGAGTATAGGCGCCGATTGGTCTAGCTGATAAAACCATGTCACAAAACAGAATTATTGAACACCCACTAGTATAATACATAGGGGATATATATATATATATATCGGTATAAATAAAGGGGGAAATGTGTCGCCCTTTGATGGGGATATCCCCCTTTGGGTAATGGTAGGGTGGGGGAACGAATAAACCATCTTATTATAGAGGGGATTGAGGGTAATAAACCAAGTAAGGGGTTGAGAAAGGCCTCAATACACACTATAGTAGACTGAGGCCTCACTATACACTATAGCAGTAAAGTGAGGCCTTGGTTGGGGAGCATCATAGTATGGGACTATGTGATTTCCTTCCTCTTGATGAAACGCCGAATCCTTCATCACCTTCACATTCTCTCTCTACTCTGTCTCTCTCGTTTAAAAAATCCATCTAATCCTTCTCCCTCCAGGGTTGATTGGAAGAGAGGACCGTGAGTCCTAACTCCGAAAGGGTCTCCTATCACTCCTTATTCTTCTCTTTCTCTCATACTCCTCTTTACTCACTCTTCTCTCACATCTTTCTCATTCTCTCTCTCTCCCTCCCCCCTCTCTCTCCTTCACTTACTCTTCTCATCACATTCTCTCATCTTCATGGCTTCTGTCATTTTCTCTTCTTGTTCATTCCCTATTAGAGATAGGATTTTAAAAGAAAAATATAAAAATGATATCGTAAATGAAAAAAAAATCAATATTGTAATTAAGTTACTGTAGAAATAAAGATTATTAAAGTTAGTATATAGCAAGAAAATTACAAAAATAATATCGATATTATATCGGAATTAAAAAAATATAACTATTTTGATAGAATACCATAAAAACGATTTTCACCGCCTTTTTACCAAATTTGAAATTGCCTAATTGCAAACAAATCACAGCTATAATACAAAAAATACCAATAACGTTCTGAAATATCAATATTGTAAAAAAGTATCGATACTACAATATCAACACAACTGAATTATCGATATAGAAATGCATCAATATATTTATTACATATGGTATTTTATACGATACCACCAAAACGATTTTCCCCATCTTTTTCCAATTTTGAAATCGCCTACACCAAATCACAGCTATAATACAAGAAATACCAATAACGTTCTGGAATATCGAAAAATATCAATGCTGTAAAAAAGTATCGATGGTACAATATTATCGCAACTAAAATATCGTTATAGAAATACATCAATATTTTACGTAGCCTATTCGTTAATAATAAGTAGCCTATATTAAGTTGTATTTTAAGGTATTTTTTTTTTTGTTTCGAATTTCCAGCTGGCGGTCTAGAACTAAGCCGGAGAAGTGTGTTTTTATTTAGTTTATTTTTGTCCATGACCTCTGGAGATTATTGAATACAGCACGATTAAGAAATATCAAATATCGGGACAAAATACCGATATTCCGATAATATTGATTTTAATCCCTCCACCTATCAATCTTTTTCCTCCTACTCTTACCACCTACTCTCACTCTTTATTTCAATATCGTTCAACCTCTCTCCCTCTTTGGCGACACCAAGTCGTCGCTGCTGTTCTCCTGACTTTGACGACCGATGCTGAATTATTATCGCGCCGGCGCCATTTTGAATCTGATAGGCTTCACAGCGTGCGTGATTGACAGGGGAGAATGGGTGAGCAATAAAATATGACGAGGAGGGGCGGGGAGGCGAATAGGGGGATTATGGGGATAATAGGGGATTGGAGAAAGATGGGTGGACGTCGATTGACCGACCCCGGAAGTATTTTCGAATAATCCTTTCTCTCTCCTTCCCCACCCCCCCTCCAACCATTGAACATCATGTTTACCCCCATGCAGTGCGTTGCCACAACAAATTTCCATTATCTAGAGTGTTCGCTATGTGATGCAAATGGTGGTTGCGGAAATTGATACTTAATGCGAAAATATAATTCAGCCAAGTGATGTCCATATTTCATTTTGAATCGATATAGATCGTTTTCTATTTAGATGAGTGTTTACCAATAAATTTTCATCTAATTCTCCCATCGTTCGTTCGTATTCTCTGATAGTCCTTGTTGTGAGTTCAGAGAACGTACAGCACCAGGTTGAAGGATTTTTGGGGTTTGAACGCCCCATGAGTAAACACCACTTTGAAAAAGAGATTAGCATTATTAAACAGGTAAAATGGATATAAGGAGATAAAATTGATAAAATGTTAAACAAAATAAGCAGGAGACTAGCAATTAGTGCTGGCATTGCTGTAAGGGAAGTGATATCCGAGGGCCGTAGCGGGTTCAATCAGAGATAAGCTACGAAACTCCTGGGCCATCTTTGTAAAGGTGACCGATTGGATTGGCCAGCAAAAAAGACTGCTTACTGCTGTAAAATCACTTCCCGATGGTTACAACCGTAGGTCCAACTCAACAATCACCATCATCCAATTCACAATTCATTACCCAAGCACAAGTCTCAAACCTATGTGGGCTTCATCCTCCGAATTAAAAGAAGGAAAAAATACTGATATTGGAGAAAGGTCATGGAGAACGGCAACTCATCTTGGCTCAGTATCTGATAAATTAGGAAAAGAATTGAAAAAGAACAGCTTTGATGTAGATTACAAAAACTATTTTAAAGAGCTTGTTCGGGTATAGTAAAGATGAAATTGATATCTCTGATAAAAGAGGAGTTAAAAATTGAATTGCTGTGATTGTAATGCATGCTATGTGGGTCAGACTGGTAGAAGCTTCAAACTTAGAATAAATAAACATATTAGAGATTAGAAAATCCAAAAAGGAGACTCAAATTTTGTAGAGTATCTCTAATGGACACAAGTTCAAGGCTGAAGATGTTGAATTTCTGCATTTGATTGGCAAAGGCACAACTGAACATTTTAGAAGCTTTCGAAATTTCTAGGTTGGTAAAAAACTAGTTCAAATGATCAAATTTATTTCAACCAATTCAATACAACTAACTTGGTTTCTTCATAACTCTGGACTACTCTTTAATAACAGTACTTTCTTGTTTATCTCGGTTGACCTTGACTGCATTTCATTTCAATCAATTTATTTACAGAATCATACAACAAAGGTCCTCCTAAACCAGTAGGTTTTTCAGGAGGTGCCATATATTGATTTAATACAATTAAATAATATTCTCGAACAAACTAAAATGTCAAAATTACCAAATATCAAAATAACATAACCTACAATTCACATGACACAGTAGGCTACAACACTTTAGTACATTCCACTGACTTATTATTTAGCTTCATTTTTATTTTATTTTAATTGTTTAATTCTAGCCTACTTGTGCATTGTTCTTGTTTGTTACTTTTAGGTTCCTGATTTTGACACTGATTATTGATGCTACTCCCAACAGTGGGCGTGACTTGTAGGCCTTCAGCCAATCACAGACCTTCAATGAAGGTCAGCCTATGAGAGGCACTCTCACCCTCAGCCAGAAGTATCATTCTGTGTTGAGTATATATTAAGCTACTCTGTACTTTAGTTTTAGTTTGTTTGAGATTGATAATGATGTAACAACCGAAACTAGTAATTCACTGTTTTCAATAAATGTGGTCGTGACAACTTCAAGTCTTATTATACATTTTGGATATCTTCCACAATATCACCTTCGCCAGTACAAAGAAAGTTAATTTTTTTCTAGTTTTATACATTCATGAATTAATTGTTCTTGGACCAATAAAGTTTTGTCATTTGTCAGGTTGGAGTCACTGACTTTTGATGTCACCCAACTAATGAAATTGATTCAATAAACAATATCAAAATTATAAATTTAGTTTTGCAGAAAGGGGTTAGTTAGGAAACAAAAAATCAAAAATCGAAAAATTTAAAAATTAAATTCTATTAAACCTAAAAGTGGTAACGTGAATAATTTTGTTTATGTTTGTAATAATCAGTACGTTTTGATATCATCATTCAACTGCCATATAAACGATTTTATTATAATTAGGTACTGGAGTGAGATAAGAAATTGGGCCATCTAACTGTGACATCAAGACAGGCACGGTAGTCCATTACAGAGGATGACAATGTTTCATAACAAGAAAGACAGTCTCGAAACTTGCGTCTAAAATTCTTTGTCTGTACAGTGTACAGTCTGTCAAGTGTCTGTACACAGTCTGTGTCTTTGTGACCTGTTAGCGTATTTTCCTCCCGCAATTAATGAGCAAACGCTTCCTGGTTTCATTTTCTTTTGTGCCATGCCCTACTTTTGAAGCGTCTTATCAATTATTCTCACTCCTTTCTCATTCTCTCTCTCACACTCACACACACTCTCTCTCTCTCACACTCACCTGTTCTAGGCTTGACCTATTAGTCAGTGCTGGAGTCGTCGAACTTTATTGGCACTTTACAAAACTGCTCGACTAATTCTCCAATTAAATTTAGTGAGTGTCTTCCGTTGAAAGATGACAGGCAAAATATATGACAGAATTTTATGAGGACTTAAATTGGAGCACCTAGAGAGGTGGTGAAAAAATTATGAGTATTGAAGCAATGCACCTAAAATTAGTGAAAAAGAGATTAAAGGAACAGACAAATATTGAAGGAGAAAAACATAAAGTACTGCATTTGAAATTTACGGAAAGCAGGTTAACGGTAACAGATTTTTTTTTGAGGATGAAGCCCGTATAGGTTTGAGACCTGTGCGTGGGTAATGAGTTGGATGATGGTGATTGATGAGTTGGGTCTACAGTTTTAGGTGGGTTCCGAACCACCGGGAAGTGATTTTACAGCAGGGAACAGTGTCTTTTTTGCTGGCCAATCCAATCGGTCACCGTTACAAACAGGTCCTACGAAAACGCAGCTTATCTCTATCTGATTGAACAGATATCTGCTAAGGCTCGCGGCTATCACTTCCCTAACATTTTTTTTTTTTAAGGAACCGATACGATATTGAGAGACAAAAGCTTCACAAGAGTTAACGAAACTGGATAAATTAATGTTTTACTCCATTGTTTATTATCTGAAGTGTATTCATTGATGATTAAATTTTTACTGTAACTTACATTTCACAATGTCTTACCAAACTTCAGTTAATGAGAATGGAGAAATTAAAGAGCTTTTAAACGAGAAAAAAATATAATAATATTTAGCACTACAGTACAAAACAAAACAATATTACAAGTAGTAGTCAAAGATTGAAGAAAAAGTAGAGATTTAAAAAATAAATTAAGATAAAAGAAGAATGTATTTTATTAATTTTTATATTACATCTAAATTCTGATAACATGTTTTTCAGTATCCCTAACATAGAATAGTGAATAATATGATTAATTTATATAACTTCTTGAACAAATCGAGATTGTTACAAAGCTTTCATGTTTTTATCCTCACATAATGCCTGTTATGTGGGTCAGACTGCTAGAAGTTTCAAATGTAGAATAAAGGAGCATATTAGGGATTGGAAAACCGAAAAGGTGGCCTCAAATTTCGCAGAGCATCTCATTGATAATGGACACAAGTTCAAGGCTGAAAAAAATGTTGAATTTCTGCATTTGATTGGCATAGGCAAACAATTGAACATTTTAGAAGCTATGGAGATAATTAGGTTGGGGAATAAACGATTCCAATACTAATTTAAATGATCAAATTTATTTTAACCAATTCAATGCAACTAACTTGGTTTCATCATAATTTTGGCCTACATTTTAATAACGGCAATTTCGTGTCGTTCTCGGATGACCTTAACTGCATTTCAGTGAGCTTCAATTTTTTATTTAAAAATGATTCATTTCTAGCCTACTTGTGTATTGTTCTTCTTTGTTGCTTTCTATATGTTCACGGTTTTTGGATCTTGATTTGAATCTCATTTTTGCTTGTTACTCCTCCCACCAGGGACCAGGGGGCGTGACTTGTTATGGCCTTCAGCCAATCACAACCTTCAATGAAGGTCAGCCACTTTCTCGCTCAGCCAATAGTTTCATTCCATGTTTTAGTTGATTAAGCTACTCTGTATTTTAGTTTTAGTTTGTTTGAGATTGATAATGGTATAACAACCGAAACTAGTTTCTCAATTTTTTTAATAAATGTGGTTGTGTGAATTTTGTCTCATTATTCAATATATCAAATTCATTATTAGCTGAACGTTATTGATCTATTTGTTTCATATTGATTTTTCTTGTGTGCCAAGTGATTAGTGCGTTTTGTAAGTAACTAGGTTATTCCGGGTCGCACGAATGTGCGACTTTATTAAACTTTGTAAAATACATTCCAAATTCTTCCTCTTCTCTTTCTTCTCATTATTATTCTCCCTCTACTTCTTCTTCTTCCTCTTCTTCTGCTTCTTCCACTTCTTCTTTCTCTTCTTCTTTTTCTTCTTCTTTTTCTCCCTTTTTTTCTTCCTCTACTTTTTCTCCTTCATCTTCTTTTTCTACTTCTTCTTCTTCTTCTTCCACTTCTTCTTCCTCTTCTGCTTCTTCCACTTCTTCTTCTTCTCCTTCTTCTTTTTCTTCTTCTTCTTTTTCTCCTTCTTCTTTTTCCTCTTCTTTTTCTTCCACTTCTTCTTTTACTCCTTCTTTTTCCTCTTCTTCTTCTTCTTCCTCTTCCTCTACTTCTTCTTTCTCTCCTTCTTCTTCTTCTTATTCTTCTTCCTCTTCTTCTTCTTTTTCTTCCTCTTCTTCTTCCTCTTCTTCTTTTTCTTCTTCTTCTTTTTCTCCCTCTTCTTCTTTTTCTTCTTCTTTTTCTCCTTCTTCTTCTTCCTCTTCTTTTTCTTCTTCCTCTCCTTCTTTTTCCTCTTCTTCTTCTTCCTCTTCCTCTACTTCTTCTTTTTCTCCTTCTTTTTCTACTTCTTAATCTTCTTTTTCTTTTTCTTCATCATCTTTTTCTTCTCCTTCCTCTTTTTTTTCTGATTCTTCCACTTCTTCTTTTTCTTCTTCTCCTTCTTCTTCTTTTTCTTCTTCTTTTTCTTCATCTTCTTTTTCTTCTTCTTCCTCTTCTTTTTTTCTGCTTCTTCAACTTCTTCTTTTTCTTCTTCTCCTTCTTCTTTATCTTCCTCTTCTTCTTCTTCTTCTTCTTTTTCTCCTCTTTCTTCTTCTCCTTCGTCTTCTTCTCTTTCTTCTTCCCCTTCTTCTTCTTTTCTCTCTCTTTCCTCTCTCTCTCTTCCTCTTTATCCTATCCTCCCACCCTCTCTCTCTAAATGAACAATCTATATAAATAAAATTAGAGTTTTGTCTGTACATTTATCAGAATTATATATTTTTTTGTTATTTTTACGTTTTATACATCAAATAAGCCGAAAATAGTCTAATCTCACTTTCTGTCTGTCTGTCTGTCTGTCTGTCTGTCTGTCTGTCACGGCCCCAAAGGCATTTTACGCGGCCTTCTCCTCAAAAACGAGAGCATCGATCGGGATTTTAGTTATTGAACAGTATTGAACACTTCATTGACAATGTCTTTAGCTATAAAAATCTAAATTAACTTTTTTTTTAACAGAGTAATAAACGTTTAAAAACCAAGTGTTTTGCGATTTTGGATACATTTTACGCGGCCTTCTCCTGAAAAACGAGAGCATCGATCGGGATTTAAGTTATTTATCAGTATTGAAAACCTTTTTGACAATGTCTTTAGCTATAACAAACTAAATTAACTTTTTTTTTAATAGAATAATAAACGTTTAAAAACCAAGTATTGTGCGAATTTGGATACATTTCTTCCAAGTTTTATTACCACATAAGAATAAGAACAAATCACGTAATTTATCATGATATATCAATCAGCTGTTCTCAAATATAAATGATGGGCCCTTCGCGGCGTTATTTACGCTGTCTGCAGACTTGTGTAGTCGGAGCATTGCAGTCTTTTAGGAAACATATTTCTGGTGAATCAAAGCTCATCTTATGTTTTATCAATTATTTCTTTGTTAAAAAAAAATTCTAATTTAAATTTATCAAAACAAAAATTAACATTTTAGGAAGGTGCGGTTTGTGCTAGGCTCTTGGGAATTCGCCAGGTAGCACTATTATTACCACATAAGAACAAATCACGTAATTTATCATGATATATTAATCAGCTGTTCTCAAAAAATATTCTCTCTGATACCTGTCACTGAATTGCTGACGTTCTAAGTTGTTTACTAAGAGCCCGTTCACACGATACAGTTTTTGTACGGTACAGTAAATTTGCTGTATCAGTTATTTTGCAGTGCTTTCGTTTGCATGTACATTTCATATTGTATGTTCACACAATACTGTTTCGACTGGATCCAGTAAAAAAGCTGTTCTAGCCGATTTTTACATTCGGTTTTGTCTTCGAAAACTGTATCACTAAAATCAGCTGTACCGCAAAATAACTATCCGTATCCGGTGGCACATGTATTGTACCGGTAATGGATATGTTCAAATGATACGCTTATTACGCTGGAAGCAGTCTTCAGATCGTCAGCATTGATCTTCTTCATTGATATTCTTCAGCATTGATCTTCTTATTAGTGAATTCCAGTGTCCAGAAGTGGAAAATATTAATTGTGAAAATTTAATTTCTCTAATATATGAGAGACCCGCCTTGTGGGACAAGACTTAAGATTAATATAAAAATAAAGAGAGACAAATGTGTGGAATATTGAAACCAGAATTTGCGTACTTTGATCAAAATTTACTTACTTTACTTACTTTGCGTACTTTGCAATTACTAGTGCAGGCCAAGACCCGTCCTGGGTTGTAGGGCCACTGAAGAAGAAGAAGAAGAAGAAGGAAGCGCAATGGAAGAAGGAGGAGAGCACAGCAATAAGCAGTAAAGCCGGACCGTGTGAACATCACAGTACAGTTGACGCCATACAGTAAAAAAACCGTACCGCAAAAAAACTGTATCGTCTGAACGGGGCCTAAGCTGCTAACAACTTCATGATCGTTGCTATCAAAAAAGCCGAAACATATTTAGTCCTATTTCTAAACATAATCCGTACGAAGAACGGGCAAAATAGCTAGTGAAAAATAAACTTTTTGTTTTAAAACAGCTGATCATCAAATCATCATAAGTTGAAATGTGAAAATGTTCAGCTCACCGATCCCTATGTTAAAGAAGCAATGGCAAAAATTGAAACTTTGATCGTTCATTGCTCATGTCCACTTTGATGACTTTCAAGACCTTATCAAACATCTACTCGATGAGATCTTTCAAATGAGACGAACAAACGAACAAAATCGGAAGCAGAAACCACGGAGCAGTTGTCATCACAAAAAAACATGTTCGCCTATTTTATATAGATTTGTGTGAATAAGTTCAAGTGTTGCCAGCATTATTTTAGTGATAGAACCCGTAACAATATTGAACTTTGTCTGACAGCCCAGTTCCTGAATCAACAATGCAGTGAACTGTAATTTAACCATTCAATTATTGCACAATCTACTTTTCAAACCATCAAATTGTTGGCGAAATTGTTTTACTATTCTGTAGTTCTTCCTATAAAACCGCCCAAACTAGCAAATTGTTGACTATTGTTTAGTTCTTCCTATAAAACCGGAGATGAATCTTCTAGTGAAGATGACAACGATTTTCGGTGCTCATCAATTATGACAACGATTAACAACGTTCCAGTTGCTAACATCAACAACGAAATTTGCTCTCCTGACTTTGAATCTCTCTATCTGAAGAAGGAAGAGTGCCGGTAACACCAATTCTTGACAGATTGTTAGCAGAACAAAGACACAGCGCCATACTTTCACTTGTTGGAAAAAATAACTGTCACGCCTCTGAAGACTCTTCTCTTTATTCATTCGGCATCTACTTCTTCATCATCTTCTCTTCTTCTATCACCTTCCCCATCATATTTTCTTCTTTTTTGGGTCGCGTGGAAGAGAGGGCCTTGAGTCCTAACTCCTCCTTTAATAAATACAATTTATCTGTCTATCTTCCTGCATATTTTCTTCTTCATTTTTCATTTTTCCTCAGCTCTTTCGTCTTATTATACTGCTTCTCCACCTAATTTTCATCATCAATCGCTATCCGCATCTTCGTCTTCGTTATTCTTTGTTTTTATTGTTGGTTTCTTCCTTCTTCATCCTACCTTCTCCTTATCTACCGTTCTAATTTTTCTTCTTACACCTACTTCTTCTTGCCGCTCTTCTACTTTATAATCACTCCCTTTTTCTCTACCTTCTTTCCACTTATTCCCCTCTTATTTTTATCCTTCTCTTCATTTCCTCCTATTTTTCTCTTCTCAATTTCTTTTCTATCATCCCTCCTTATCTCTATTTTCTTCCCCGTACTCTGCTCCTACTAATCCTTCTCTACAATGTCTTCGTATTTTTCTTCTTATGCTTTACACTTCTCTTCTTATATTTATACTCCTACTTCCTTTGTTCTTCTCCCACCCTAATCCTCCATTTTGTTTCTGCTTCTGCCTCCTATTCTACCATATCCTCTTTTTCTAATTCTCCCACACTTACTCTTCTTTTCTACATCATTCTATTTTTTTATGTTCATGCTTGTCCTCTCTTTTTCACCTACATACTGAACTTTGTGTTTCCTGGAACATTCAATCTCCATTTTATCCTCTCATTCATTCTCCTTAGTCTTCTTATTCTTTTTCTTTTCTGGGTGTCTTACATTATGCTGCTCTTCTTATTTGTCTTATCTTTTTCCCAGTTTTCTCTTCTCCCTTCTCATACTTCTAATTTCGTCTTTTCCTCTTTTCTTGCCTTTCTCCCGGTATTCTCTCTTTTCGACTCTTCATTCTTTATATCTGCCCTTTCTCTGTATCCATTTTCTACCAATTCACTTCCAACTAATTCTCCTTAATCTATTGCATTCCTCTTCCACCTTCTCATCCCACTCATTTTTTCCATTCTTCTTCTACATCTACTTGTTATTCTATCATTCCCTACTTTTTTAAGCTCTCTCTTTATTTGTCTGTTCTTATTTCGATTATGCCCCTCCTTTTAATCGTTCTGCTCTATCTCATTCTATTTCTTCACCTTTTTCTTCTCCTCCTTATCTTTCTATTTCTTCACCTTTTCTCCTCCTCTTCCTTCTTTTTCATCTTTTTTCTTCCACTTTTATTTTTCTTATTTACTATTTTCGCACTCTTTCTTTTACCAGACATTCCCATTCTTTAATTCCCTGCACATTTTTCTCTTATTTTACCTAATCTTTTTATAATATATTCCTATTCCTTCTCTTTCTCTTCCTCCTCCATTTCCTCCTTCATCTACCAAGTTTTCCCTTTCTCCTCCTCTTCCTCACCCTCATCTATTTCCTACGTCAGCTTATTTCCTCTTCACCCCATCATAAACTTCTTTCTTCTTCACCTCCTCTTCTTCCTCATCCACCTCCTCCTTCTTCTTCTTTATCTTCCTCGTCATCTTCCTCCTCCCCCTCCAAACTCATGATCATCTTCTTCTTCATTTTCTACATCCCCTCTTCTTCATCATTCTCTTCCTTCTTCTTTCTCTTCCTCTTCCTCCTCTTATGATGATGATGATGATGATGATGATGATGATGATGGTGATGATGATGGTGATGATGATGGTGATGATGATGATGGTGAAGGTGATGATGGTGAAGGTGATGGTGATGGTGATGATGATGATGGTGATGATAATTATTCTTCTTCTTCTTCCTCTTCTTCTTCTTCTTTCTTCTCCTCCTCCTTTTCCTTCCTTCTCCTCCTCCTTCTTCTTTCTTCTCCTCCTCCTTCTTCTTTCTTCTTTATCCTCCTCTTCCACATCCCCTCTTCTTTATCATCCTCTTTGTCTTCCTCCTCTTCCCCACTCATCATCTTCTTCTTCCTCCTCCACCTCCTCCTTCGACTTTATCCTCCTAGGAAGAGGAGGATAAAGCCTTCTTCCTCCTTCTCTTTCTCCTCTTCCCCACTCGTGATGAACTTTTTCTTCTTTCTTCTCCTTCTCTCCTTCTTCTTTCTTCTCCTCTTTCTCCTCCTTCTTTTTTCTTCTCCTCCTTCTTTTTTTCTCCTCCTCTTCCTCCTCATCCTCTTTATCCTCCTCTTCCTCCTCATCCTCTTTCTCCTTCTTCCTCTTCCTCTTCCCCACTCATCATCATCATCTTTTTCCTTCTTCTCCTCCTCATCCTCCACCACCTCATTTCTTAGCTCCCCCTCCTTCTTCTACTTCATCTTGCCTTCCTCTTCTGCACGTCTTTTTTTAAATAAATAATGTCAAAACGTTCACTTCAAACAATGGCGAAAGAATTGCTAGTCGCTTCTAGTTTGGAGACTGTCAATTTACTGACATCAGCCATTGTCTTGTCACTTGCCTCTTGTCTCTTGTCTACTTCTACTTCCCCTTGTTGTTCGTTCGTTCGTCCGCTCCAGAATCACTGAACGTAAACTATACAATGAAAAGACCGACAACTAATTTCTTAGTGAAATCTTTTCAATTGTTAAAATTCAATATTGTCAAATAGAACACGCTGTCATTGTATAATGCTGCCGGTTTGTTTGGGGAAATTATAAATTAAAGAAAGATCGAAAAGGATAGAGTTTTAAGAGGAAGTTAAGAAGTTTCACCACTGGTGCAATGAACAGGCATAAAATCGCAATTGAATAGGTTCACCCACTGTATTTCAATGGAAGAATATCGTAACTTAGTAAAATATGTAGTACAGATACAGTAAAATACTATTAAATCGTACGACCTGGTTGACTCAGGTCTAGTGTCAAAATTTTCAGGTTACACTTGAATAAGTTTAGAGTCTCTAACGTGACTTAACGACTGTTTTTAGGCAGCCGGGAGGGACGGACAGGTTTAACGTGTCCTCCAAAACACGGGAGTGGCTCGAGGAAAAATCTTCCGGTTAGAGCTGGAATCGGACCCTGGACCTTTGAGTTGGCACACTAGCCCCTGACTCAAACGGCTACAGGTATATCACTGTACATCGAAGGAAAATCACACTCGTGAATACATGTTTTTCTTGGATTTCTTGTTCCATGACGAACTGCGTTGCTAATATAAACTTTTTTTGTTAGAAAGTGGACTCAAATAGAATAACAATTAGAAACAAAATATGATGAATGCAAAAAAATTTGATCATTTTGTCAAAAAAAGATAACAAATTTATGAAATTATTTTTATTTGAAAAGCTACTCTTTTCAACATCAAAATTCAATTTTGCACAAATTCTTTCAACGATGAGCAAAAATTTGAAACAAATACCTAGTTCAACATGAAGGAAAATAACATCAATACGATACAAGTTGTACAACCTCGTTAACCAGGTATAATTGGGGCCGGAAGGGATCCGATTGATCGAATAATCCGGAAATATAGACAACTAAATAAATCAAATTGTAATATTATAAAGGTGGTACCCCACGAAAATGACCATGGAGGCCAATGCCATTCACGTGAAGATCCATCTATAATTTTCCATTAATTAATTTTTTTGTCATGAATAGTTGCACAGGTTCTCAATTTACATGATATGATGATATTATACTGTACTTTAGTGAACAGGTAATCACGTTTTTATCATTTTTAGTTCTGATCGATCCAGATTAAAGAGGTCCGGATAAACGAGGTAGTACTTTAGTTCAAGTAACTTTATGGAATGCTCGAGAAAATTCCTAAAGTAAAAAAGGTCAAACATGCTCGGGGTCTACTCATCTTTCAACAGGGCTTCTAGATGTTGGCAGTGCCTTCAACGAATGGAAAAGAGTGAGGCAGATTAACAGGTAAGAAAAAGATAGACAAAGATAGACCGACAGGTAGCTAGCAGAATATCGATCAGGCAAGACCCTACTAACATTTTAAGCTCATTAATCTCCATCAGACGTTCTCTCTCGAACGATTGAATCTAGTTCCGTTCGATGGAAAGGAAATTGCACACTTGCTGCTAAGCCATATATCTCAGCTCACACCAAGTTGATTAGAAGTTGGTTCTCATCACTTCAGAAAAGGATTGATGCATGGATTTTCATTTGTTGCTGTATTTCCACGATACAAGAAGAATGGATTCGATCCTCATCAATCAGGTTGCTTTTCATCAAGCTGTCAATATAATGTTCAAAAGCATAGAACATCTGTTCAAAAACAGAGAACAGATTTCAAACATTTTGTAGCAGTGCTACATTGTTTTAGTTAAATGTGGTGCAGTTGGTCACACCAATTCATTCAGTGAGCCTTCGGTTTCACCCACTTCAACATTAATTTTATTACTTCTTACTATAATATTTTATTTTCTACTTTATGTATTTTTCATAATATTTTACTTTACCTAAATCTCCTTTAACGTTTTTAGTCAATCTTTCAATTTAAACTGTAACTGTCCTTTGTTGGTTATGTTAACAGACTGCCCTAGGTTTTGCTTGGTTCAAAAAATAACCTGCTGCGTCTTGTTTTTTTTCAGCTTTGCACTGGCTTCTAAAAGATGATTTGGATTGTTTTGCCGTTTCTTTGGTATCAAAATAATATGTTATAATTAACACCATGATACCATAAATTTTATTTTTTAATAAGAATATGAAGGTAATTGTGCCGCAGATGTTAGCAAATGAAAAATCACTTGAAACCTTCACCAAATTGTAGTATTATGTCTCCTGATCACAATTATCAAGTTTTTAAGTGTCGGTCTCAATTAAATATTTAATTATTCAATATTAAAAACTCACCTTTTGAACATAAATACGGCTCTGAAAAGCCTTAATAGTACCTCAAGCATAACATCATAGACGAACGGATAGTTAGAGCAATGGAGTGCCATCATTATATCAGTGCCATCTACATCAGAACATCAATGGAAACTGCATAACCAAACCTTTCCTAACCTGGCTAGATGTGACTGAACCACCTCTGTAAATATTTAAAGGTATTTTAAAGGTGGTTCAGTCACATCTAGCCAGGTTAGGAAAGGTTTGGTTATGCAGTTCCATTCCACTTCGTTCCATTCACGCAGACTACGCTTCTGCGAAATGTTCGCACATGTGTAGATTTAAAAGGTCGTGGCCCAAAAGCCTCTAAAACCCAGGCTGTGGCTAGCTGGCTACAGGTTATGTATAATAATTATGTGCGATGCATCAAGTGATGAGATTTTGGAACAAATTGAAAATGCCTTTATTATTATTAAGTAGATAAATTGCATGAGTAAATAATTAATAAATTAAAATGCAAATTATTGTGTTGCAAAGATTCATGCATTCTAAACACTCAATTAAAGTTAATTGCTGAAGATAGTCATTTTGGGGCTCTGTTCGAAAGGTAGGTTTTCAATATTGAATAATTAATTATTTAATTGAGACCGACACTTAAAAACTTGATAATTGTGATCAGGAGACATAATACTACAAATTGGTGAAGTTTCAAGTGATTTTTTATTTGCTAACATCTGCGGCACATTTACCAATATGAATTTGTTTACAGCCATGATTTGTAAGTAATACGTCTTCTTTATTTATTTATTAAATATCTCTCGTCGTCAAATCCAGGTACAGTAATTCAAGTTTATTAACTACAATTATTCTATGTATTTTGTTACTATAGTAATTATTATTGTGAAATTGTTATTTCCCAATTTATCCTTTTTGTATTTTTGTATCAACAGGTTTCCTGGTTCAGGTGTAGATTGACATCCAAAATATTAATGTAACCTCGACACCTTGGTTCATGAGAGAATTTGACAAATATAAAATAATTATTATGGACCGGACTTGAAACCAAAACTACTATCCCGGTGACATACTTCCTTTTTATATTACCTTTCAGTGGAGTCAAGATTTCAAGATCCGGGTCTGTCTTCAACAGACCTTTATAATTTTCATTTAGTATGCTTAGGCAAATCTTCAATTGTTTCAAGTTGAGAGTTTTATATCTTGGGCAGTGATCTTTTCAACTCAAGTTTTCTACTAATCTTTAGGCTAGGCGCATATTGAGACGCGACCAGCGCGTGTGGCGCGACATGACACAGCGCGAGTTTTTGTAACTCTTGCAAAGGAATGGATCAACGCAAATTAGCAACACGACGCGACGCAGCGCTATTGTCGCGAGACGCGACACGCGTGGCGCTGTGGCAGAGCCACAGTTTGTCGCGCCGCGCGTCCCATGTCCCACGCGTCTCATGGAATTATTAATATGATTGGACCAATCAAATGCTCAGTTTTAATTTGATCCACCAGTACAGACTCCCAGGATATAATAAATATGTGCAGTAATGTAACTTCGAGAGATTTCTTTTTAATATCTATATTATTTCTTTACTGTAATATTGATAAGGTTAGGTCGTATTGCTACTAATTTGGTTCTTGTATCAAAGTGATTTCTGCCAGTTTCAACAACAAAAGCTCAATGAAATTCACTTCAAAGGCAAGAAAAATAATAAAAGTAGAAAATTAAAATATTGTCAAAAATTTGTTTAATCTATAAGAAAAATTCAATTTTCAACTGTTGCTACTGCTTCAACTGATCAGTGCTAATAAAGATGAAATGGGATTTCATTACTAATGTCTTATTTGTTTATTTATTATTTATTTATTGTGACAAATTTACAACGAATGTGAAGGCGCAACAGACTCAAGTCCAAAACTGCTCCCTTCACAAATTTTGAATAAATGTTACATTGTCCAAAACATTGAGGTTAACATTATTAGGAGATTTCAGTTTCTTTTCTGTTAATAAAATCAATAACATCTCGTCTTCAGCACCACTATCCGAATCAGAATCCGAGCTTAGATCTAATAAACATAATTTTATTTGTGATTTATTCATTTTGAAACAAATAAAAAACACGTCTAACAGGCAAGAGTTCACCCAAAAAACTGCGTTGCAATATGCGTTTCAAGACGCTACGCGTGCAGCGCGATAGTGTCATGTCACTAGTGTCATGTCGTGTCACACGTGCCAGCCGCGTCTCAATATGCACCTAGCCTAAAAACCTAGCTACGGCACAAAAATCAGTATCTGTAAATTCTATTTACATTTGTAAGGAAGACAACGAGAGATTATTCTATCGGCTGTTAATTTTTTATCTGTGATATTTTGCATTTAACCTTTCTTTAAAATTATAGACGCAATTTTCTTTTATCCTGGACCTTCTTTGACTTGAAACCCTTCATCATGTGTGCCTGTTAATTGTTTTAAAACCTTGGCCTTATCGACCACAGCCTAATTTGTTTTTTACTTGTGAGTTCAGTACAATTCCTATGTGAAACAACCAACCTTAGTTTGCCAAGGTAGGTTGGTTGGTTCAATTTATTCCTTTCAAACTATACAAGAAATAAAATTAATTCCAACGTTTCAAATCGATTTTTATCATCTTGCACCTGTATTATGATGTTGAAGATCCATCTTGTTTCCACTAGTATGTAATACTAGTGGTATACTTGTTTTATACAAACTCTATTATACTGAACTGAACTTTATGTTTCTATTTGTTGTTTGGAAGAAAAAATGTTTGAAATCATTTTTTGCTGATGAAGCCCACATGAGTCTAAGACTTGCGCGTGACTTGTACAAACAACAGAGCGTCATTACACTTTCAATTTTATAACATGCATTTCATTAAAGTTTCCATCCTGTAACCTAAAACTGAAAGCCCAGGATGTTATGACTCTATCTACCTATTAATCTAACATTAATTCAACACGAATTTCCTGGCAGTAAAGATAATCTTATAATTTCAGGTGTGTCAGCAAGAAAAGGCAAACAAACAACATGAAAACGCACCACAACTACAACAACAACAACCAAAATTGAGAACGGAAGTTCGATCTCACTGGTTACCATGACAACTGGGCTCGAAGGCCTACACCAAGAGTAAGAGAGTGTGTGAGAAAGAGAGAGAAATAGAGGGAGAGAGATTGATTGATTACTTCATTCATACAAATAATACTTCAACAGTTAGTTACAAGTATAAAATACAATATATAGGCATCGCCAAGTATTATTACAATTATTACATAGAATATTATTAGTCACTTATTATTTCAAAAACATGAAATTACGACTGAAAATGAGATTATAAAAACTTGGTGATGTATTTACATGAAAATGCGAAGTTAGGGAAGATATCCCTCTCTTACACTTAACCTATCGTATTGTTAGAGAGAATTAGAGAGAGATTTAACCTATACCGTAGAGTGAAAGAGAGAGATTCAGATTCAGATGACTTTATTTTTGTGCAAATTTACAGTGTACATGAATGATAACAGTATTATTAAGATTAGCAACTCTCAGATCCCCTAGTTCAAGTGATGTACAGTGATTTTGGAAAAGTGAATGCTTGAATAATTTGAATAGAAAAGATTATAAATACGACAAATAAAAAAATTTAAGGTACTGTACAGCAGAAATTATTGATGTGACTGGAAAAAAAGGAAAAGGAGAGCTTGGATCTGAGAGATGAATTACACAAAGAGGCGAAGTCATTGACCATTGAGACCATTCTTACACTTAACCTTTTACCTCAACATGTCATACTATAAAAAAAAAGATAATCTCTATAGTTTGATATGGGTGAAATTGTCTAATACGGGTTATCTAAGTATCTAAGAGAGAGATTAGATTATTTACTTTATTCATGTAGATTACAAAATGCACAGTCTTAAAGTCTTAGATTGTAGATTGTTAAAAATAAATAAGTACTGTAAAATTGTTCTATGGATTTTACAAAGCTCAACTAGAGAATTATTCAACGAAATGAATTATGAGACGCAATTTGATAACGATAATATTAGATAATATGATTGTGATGTATTTATTTACATGAAACGGCGAAGTTTGAACATATAAATGTCCATTCCTGGAAAAGGATAATCAAGGATATCCTTCTCATCAACACTTGACCGTAGTGAGAGAGGAGAGGAGAGGAGAGTAGAGGAGAGAGAGTGAGAAATAGTTTGTCACGTGTGAATGTACACCTGATATGATTACAGGTGCTGTCAGCTGGACATAGGGATAGGGCAGGTGGTGCAATCCCTCACCCATTACATTAGAGACAAGACACGCTATGCTAGCTACGCTTGCTATGCATGCTATGGGTGATCCTTCGCAGCGCCTGTCTAGCCTAGCCTACTGACAGCCTGACTAGTCAGTGTCTGATGTGTCAGAGGACTACACTGACTAATATCATGTCCTGTGTTCATTTAGTTCAGTAGAGGAAATGCATGCATCCGACAGCACAATTTCCCTCTCAGCTGATTGAAAAATCACAACGCAGCAATTATTTCAGGCTACTTAACAAAGTAAATAATAATATTTTCTTAGTGATTTTTTTGAAGGATGAAACCCACATACGTCTGAGACCTGTGCGTGGGTAATGAGTTGGATTATGGTGATTGATGAATTGGAATTATTTATCGTTTAAATACTGCGCAGCATACATATACCCCGATCAATGAAATATTAATTGCCCACATAGACCTGTTTGTGGGTCAATGAGTCCAGTACTCATCAATTCTAATAATTTTTTTCTATTGCTCAAATAGAAAGCAAAAAAACTAACAGACACACACACACGTCAGTCGCTGAGCATCTACAAACGAAATAAGATAATAGATTAAGGGAAGTGACAGCCGCGAGCCGTAGCAGGTATCTGTTCAATCAGATAGATAAGCTGCGTTCTCGTAGGTCCTGTTTGTAACGGTGACCGATTAGATTTGCCAGCAAAAAAGACACTGTTCTCTGCTGAAAATCACTTCCCGGTGGTTCGGAACCCACCTAAAACTGTAGGTCCTACTCATCAATCACCATCATCCAATTCATTACCCACGCACAGGTCTCAGACCTATGTGGGCTTCATCCTCAAAAAAAAAAAAAAAAAAAAAAAAAAGTGAGAGAAGAAATAGGTGAATAAAAAAAAATCGAAAAAACAAAACGAAAAAGAAAAAATTAGTAATTTAATGTTGGTAGATCGATTTTAAAAGCCCTTCACATTGATACTCATTTAAATTCATCAGCCAGTTTGTTATTATTCGCTTATACTTGTAATTTATAGGTTGTCGTCGATAAAATATTGTATGCAAAGATTTTATTTTTCTTACAAGTCATTCGTGAGATGTTCAGGGCACTCGTTTCACTCGTGTCCTAATTTATGTTATTTATGGCTTAAAAGCACTATTTAAATCCACATAAGAATAAAGGTCAACTATAAAATTACTGTAAACCAATGATGTTTTCATGTTATTGTTTACATGTAATTGGTTGAATCCTACCAAGACATTATGAAGATACAAGAACATTAACCAACCAGTTCTTCAACACATCCTTCGAGTTTGTTTCATTAGATTTCTCAGACCCTCATGTTACAGCCTCCAAACAAATTGATGCCAGTTGTACAACCTTTGGGCGTATTTACGATACGAAACTATGGAGCAATAAAGGATGCACTAACAAGTGTGCAACGTGTAATGCAACCCGACACACACACGCTAGACTAGACAGACGTTCGACAGACACTCAACAGACACGCAAACCTACACGAAGTAGGCTCTACCTACTCACAGACAGCTAAGGACGAGAATAAACCATCGCACAGGAAAAGGAAGACGCTATAATTATCGTACGAGAGATGCTAGAACTGCTTCTGCCAGAATATTGCAATCGACAATTATTATTAAAAACGCATCTCAGGGTCACTAACTGAATGTATTTGAGAGACAGGATGGAGCCTAATGGTTCGTAGTGCCCATGTTACCAACCTAACTGGATAACAATTGTTGTATAGTAGAAATTCCTAATCCGGATTAAGAGTGAGCCGGATGTGGGAAATCTGGATGAAAGGAGTCTTGGTTACTGAAAAATCGAAAATAATTATGATATAAGTAATATACAGGGTGTTTCGGAACTCTCTACCAATACTTCTAGGCAGTGGTTTTGGCCCACTAACAAAAGTAAATATTGTAATAAAATTTTCCAAAATCCCCTGATACTCACATAGCCGCCATTTTGTTTTTTTACTCATTATTTATAATTCCAACAACATTGAACGTATAGTTTTTGAATTTTCCATACAGCTTTATAACAATTAAAACAATCTAAAAAAATTAATGAAAATTTTCCGACATCAAAAAACAAAATGACTGCCATTTAAAATCTTTGAACAGGATTAAATTGATAATGGCTAATGATATTAAAGTTTTAATGGAATAACTTTTTTTTAATATTTGTATTGCAAATCCAACGATACCTCATTTTCCAAGATTGGCCAACAATTAACAGAGATATGCTACTTTTTAGGGTGTGCAGTGGTTGGAAGCGAAAAACTGCAGCCCGTTCTCAACCACTGCACACCCTAAGAAGTAGCATATCTTTGTTAATTGTTGGCCAATCTTGGAAAATGAGGTATCGTTGGATTTGCAATAAAATATCTAAAATAGGTTATTTCAGTCAAATTTTGATATCATTAGCCATTATCAATTTAATCCTGTTCAAAGATTTTAAATGACCGCCATTTTGTTTTTTGATGACGGAAAATTTTGATTAATTTTTTAAAGATTGTTTTCATTGTTATAAAGCTGTTTGCAAAATTTCAAAACTATACGTTCAATGGTGTTCGAATAAAAAATATAATGTGTGTAAAAAACAAAATGGTGGCTGTGTGTGTAACTGGGGATAACATTTTATTACAATATTTACTTTTGTTAGTGGTCCAGAAACACTGCCTAGAAGTATTGGTAGAGAGTTCCGATACACACTGTATAAACGTCTTGATGCTGTCCACGGTCGATAAAAAGCTGTAGCGCTCCAAGAAGAGGAAGAAGAAGAAAGGTAGAAAAAAAGAAGACACACGAAAAAAATGAAAAAGAGAGGAGTACGAGAAGGTGGTGGAGGTGGAGGAGGAGAAGGAGGAGGAGGAGGAGAAGGAGGAGGAGGAGGAGAAGGAGGAGGAGGATAAGAATAAAAAGAAGAAGAGAAGGAGGAAGAAGAAGAAGAAAAGAAAGAAGAAGAGAAGGAAGAAGTAGAATAAGAACGGAGGAGAAGATGATGAAGGAGGAGGTGGTGGTGGTGGTGGTGGAGGAGGAGGAGGAGGAGGAAGAAGAGAAAGAAGAGAAGAAGAAGAAGAAAAAAAGAAGAAGACGAGTAGGAAGAAGAAAAAGAGAAGGAAGAAGAAAAATAAGAAAAATTAGAAGAAAGAAAAAGAAGAAAAGGAAGAAGAAGAATAAAAACGGAAGAGAAGAAGATGATGAAGTAGGAGGTGGTGGAGTTGGAGGAGGAGGAGGAGGAGAAGAAGAAAAAGAAGAGGAAAAAGAAGAAGAAGAAGAAGTAAGAGAAGAATAAGAACGGTGAAGAAGAAGAAGAATAAGAACGGAGAAGAAGATGATGAAGAAGGAGAATGAGAATGAGAAGAATTTGCAAACGTAGGAGGTGGAGAGGACGAAAAAGAAGTACAAATAGAAGTTGAAGTAGAAGAATTAAGAGAAAAAGAAGAAGAGGAAGTAGTAAGAGAAGAGAAACAAGCAGAAGAGAAAAGAAAAATAGGAAGAAATGGGCGTAGAAGATGATAGTAGAAGAAGAAGAAAAAAGAGAAAAAAAAGGAGAAGGAGAGATTGCAAAATCCAATATTCAAATATTTTAGTCAAGGCTAAGACTAGATTCAATAAAACGTAGAGGATGTTCATGAGTAACGACCTCAGTCGCAAACTAAAATGTTTCATCAACTTATAACCAAAAACGAGTGATACCATTGGCTTACAAAATGGATGCCGCTAGCCTCTGATACGTTGAGCAGGAGTGATGCTATTGGCTAACAAAATGGAGGTCTAGCATCAATAGAGTGCTGTGATTGGCTCTGATCTGATGCCCATCCCACCAACTTGTAGCGATGGGAGTAGCTAACCAATGACAGTCAAAAGTGAAAATAATAAAACAGTTTATTTGTTATAGTAGGCCCACAACAGTTAAATCAGTAAAATGAAGGTTTCAATACAACATAGCTGTTGACTTCGATATAAATTGATGAAATAATTATGATACCAAAGTATAACGAACTAAAATTTAAGGGGGGGGGGAATGAAGCCCACATAGGTACGAGACCTGTGCGTGGGTAATGAATAGGTTGATGATGATTGATGAGTTGGACCTACAGTTTTAGGTAGGTTCCGAACCACCGGGAAGTAATTTTACAGCAAAGAACAGAGTCTTTTTTGCTGGCCAATCCAATCGGTCACCCTTACAAAGCGCGCCCAGAGGTTCCAATACAATACAACATAGCTGTTGACATTCTATAATTTTATGAAATAAGTATGATGATACCAAAGTATACCTAAGTATAAGGAACTAATATCAACAAAAAAATAAAAAAATTGTAATTCAATTACAAATCACCCATGTCAGATTAAACTGTAATTGAAAAATAAAAATTGATAGTTTTGGGTACTTTTTATTATGATGTAAATGTAACTTCTTTGTAATTACCAGACAACAAAAATTACTATTGCACAATCCAAAATTTGAATTAAATTGAGAATCGATAAAAGAAGAAGTTTTTAAATCACTTCTTAATTCAGTAAATAGAGAATTAGATATAATTCTATGTGAAGTATTTTACAAAAAGTGTTTCACAATACATACATTGAAGACATGAAGGAATTGATGAAGGGAAGTGATAGCCGCGAGCCGTAGCAGGTATCTGTTCAATCAGATAGATAAGCTGCGTTCTCGTAGGTCCTGTTTGTAACGGTGACCGATTACATTGGCCAGCAAAAAAGACACTGTTCTCTGCTGAAAATCACTTCCCGGTGGTTCGGAACCCACCTAAAACTGTAGGTCCAACTCATAAATCACCATCATCCAACTCATTACCCACGCACAGGTCTCAGACCTATGTGGGCTTCATCCTCAAAAAAAAAATTCAAATTATTTCTATAGCCAATAATGGATATACCGTAGCTAGATAAATCGCACTAACGAGATTACAATAAGAAAAAAAAACAAAAACTTCAATAAACATGATCAGAATTATGTCCCAAATAATCATAAAATACAATCAATTAGAATTCTATGTGAAGTATTTTACAAAAGCTATCACAATACATACATTGAAGACATAAAGACTACATAATAAATTGAAGAACAGTAACTCTGTTCACGGAAAGGAGAGACAAACCAAAACAAACGTTTGCGTTTGTGTGAGTGAAAAAGTGATGACTCATATCAGCTGTAGACCGATCGATTAATTTCTACCAGTTCACACTGAGTTCAGTATCACAGTTACCGGTTCTCTTAAACAGTGCAAGGTGCTTTTTGAGTATGGAAACGGCTTTATATTGCGAAAATGAGACGTTCTTGGCAAATGAAACTTATGCAGAACTGCATGGTTTTAAAAATCGAACTTTTTGCTGGTTTTGACATTTTTGTCCGCCATCTTGGATCCGCCAAATTGGATTCAACTTTCTTTTTTTAAATGAGATGGTGGTCATACATATGACACATTACTTCAGTGTGGAATTTCAAGAAAAAAACAATGGCGTAAACCGTTTTTGATTTTGCCTTTGTTTTTGATTTATAAGCATTTAAATTTGCAATTTTGGGAAAAATCTGTTAACAATAAAAAAGGTACAACTAAAATGTAATTCATTTTTAATAATACCAACTTCATAAAACATTTTTTTTCCATTTTTTTTTTTTTTTTTTTTTTTTGTTAATGGTACCTATTGGCTGATATTAACATCGGTAGCTGATTAGTGGTTAGTAAAGTAAAGTAAATTCGTATGGCTTTTCGTGGTGGGGAGACCCTTACGGGTTAGTGAATAATAAACATAGCCATTTATTTTTTGTATTGTTTACTTATTAAATTATCAAGTCTTACCACAGTTTAAACTTAGTTATTAGATAATTTATGATAGAAAAATTCAATAAAATCTTTTATGCAGTGCGTTCTACCTTTTGTATTGCTAGCACATTTTTCCCAAAATTGCAAATTTAAATGCTTATAAATCGAAAACAAAGGCATCTAATGAAAAACGGTTTACGCCATTGTTTTTTTCTTGAAATTTCACACTAAAATGATGTGTCATATGACCACTATCCCATTTAAAAAAATAAAGTTGAATCCAATATAAAGATGGCGGACAAAAATTTCAAAACCAGCAAAAAATTGGATTTTTAAAACTATGCAGATCGGCATAAGCTTCTTTTGCCAAGAACGTCTCAGTTATGCAATATGATGCAGTTTCCATACTTAAAAATCACACTGTATACTGCGCGTTAAAATTGTATTTCTGTAGTTAATTTTGAATTGGCTGCAGTGAATCAGTCTTGTTGTTCGAAGACACACTCTCGCACTCATCGCTGTTTATATCGTCTCTCCTTTCCGTGAACAGAGTATAGCTAAAATCCAACTTGTCTCCTCCATTTGTATCAACCTCCTTACTGGAAAAATAACTGGCAATATACGATTATTCGTCTTGTTCCTCTCTACCCTCGTTTATCTTCATGACTTTGACAACTCTCCAATCACCTTTTTCTGATTTTCTTTCCTTCAATCTTGTTCCCTTTTTTAACCTAAAAAGCTGACAAAGCTACTTGTTGCAAACAGACAGAGAATGATAGTGGCAGTGCTTCAAAGTGTAATTCATCTTCGTTCTGACAAATGATGTCACCCAGTTCTTGTGGGAAAATGGGAAATCAAATGACAGTTTGGTGGTGACCTGAAAAGATTTTTCAGACTCTTTTGACGTCAAATTGATCAACTAAAGGTTGTTGGGATGTCATAATGTAGTGGAATACAATGTTTGATATGAGTGATGAATGCATTCTAAATTTAGGATTTATTTTTCTCGCGATTAATTCAAGTTTTAATTTCTTCTGCTGCTTCTTCTTTATCCTCTTTTATTCTTCATGTCTTTCTTCAACATCTTCTTTACCTCTTTTTCTTCATACATTCCTTCAACATATTCCTTTTCTCCTTCTTGCCTGCAAGGACTAAGAACTTTCCTGTTCTGATTCATTCGAATTTTATTTATCCACTTTAGAAGACACAAAATTATTAAATCTATTTTATTCTATTGCCATTGTTTGAGGGGCTGGATTGAATTATATGGAACCTTAACTTCGCGCTCCAAAAAAAGTTTAAAAAATGGAGGCAGCCATTTAATCCTATTTTTGCCATAGTTTGAGGGGTTAGATTCAATTAAAAAAAAATACATGTCTACAATTTGAATCAGATTCATAGCTAAATTTAAGATTTCAATTTTAGAGGAATCTGAGACAAGTTTGTCTTTATGAAATTATGATAAGGAAAAGATCATAATTATTGGGAACAGCTGATTATAAACGACTGATTATAAACCCAGAATCAAAAGGTAGATGTTGAAAAGGGTTGACCAAAAGCACAAGAAGTGTTAAAAATTATGAAATAAAAAAACTGCCTTATTTTTTACAAAAATAGTAAACCATACTTGTACTTCAAAGCATAAAAAATTGCTTTTGGGAGCTTTTTTTTAGAAAAAAACACAAAATCATGAATTAAATTTCGATCAAGAAATAACCTAAAAACGATAATCATTTTTTAAAATATTATTACGTAAGTTAAGTAATAATATAGTACCACCAGGATACCGATCTTCGATCGGGTAATATTAATATGGTGTTATTCGGTTTATTTTCAATATAATTAGATATAAAAGAGTACTATTCACTCCACTTCGCAATCAATTAACTGGCTTTCTGCTGCAAACAGACGCTTATATTTTAAACCTCTTTTTTTTCAACTGCTGATGATGCCCACATGAGTTCGAGACTTGTGCGTGGGTAATGAGGTTAATGATAACACATAGATGCCAGACGGAGGAGCGGTATTCGAACCCACGACCGCTGAAGCGATGGTAAGCTGAAGTTGCGACGCCTCAACCAACTGCGCTAAGCGGCCCGCCATAACTCATATCTGTCCACAATTTGATAACCTCTCAACGACCATCTTATCTATTTCTTCTTTCAGATTGCCAGTTGTTTTAAAAATAAAAAGATTAAAGAACGCTTAAGGAGGCGTGACTTGCCTAAAGAAAAACAAATTTTCTGAAAAAAATTCCCAATATTTTCACTATGATCATTGGATTCCTGAGGTCAAAAAAACCCTAAATACCAATTTTCGTAAAAATCATTAGAGCCGTTCACCATGATAAAATTTATAACAATACAAATATACAATTATTGCTTGTTTAAAAGAATAAGATACATACAAATTACTAATACATATTACAGTATATAAGTCACATATTTCATAAACCCCTACCAAACAACTTCCACTGCAAGAAAGTAAAAACCAATCTGTCAATTCTCTGCTGTAAAATCACTTCCCGGTGGTTCGGATCCCACCTAAAACTGTAGGTCCAACTCATCAATCACTATCATCCAACTCATTACCCACGCACAGGTCTCAGACCTATGTGGGCTTCATCCTCAGAAAAAAAAAATTGGAATTTATTGAGGTCACTGACACGATAACAACAAACAATGCGAAATAATTCAATCTGAGTACTTGTAATGATCACCTGTAATAATGCATAAACTCTAAACAATAACGAGAACCGGGAATAAGTTCAATAACTACCTCTGAATGCATTCACTCATTACTGTAACGATCACAACATGTAGAATGTTTGGTAACATGTACCGGTGGTCATTACAATATTGTATAATACACTTTCGCCATGACAGCACTTGTTAAAAGCAAATAGCCAACAACATACACAATGCCTGTTAGTACGTATGACAGCAGGTAGGCATAGAAAAAGTAGACCAAACTACTAGTACCATGAACATAAGAGAACTAGACCTAATAGAATATTATTCCGCTTGTTGGTCTATGTTTATGAAAGCAATAATAAGTGTATACGTTGTTGAAAGCTATAGTTATGCTCACAATCAGAGGTAATAAGCTAAATGAAAGGTGAAAGCTGACTGGGAATTTTTGTTGATTACCTTAAAAGCGTATTCAGTCATATTTTTGAGACCAGTAGACTAATCTTACATAATGAAACCGGTGTAGAACAGTTAATCCGCTTAGTGTAGATCAATTAGTATTGTTGGTATGGCTGGATGGAATTCCCACCGAATTAAAGTACAGACCAAGAAGGCTGTTATGAACACAATACGGTACATGAGAAATTTGAAATCTAGGGACTGTTTTATGAGAAAGTAGTTTTAATAGGAATACGCACGTTGACATTAATAATTCTAACCTGACCACTCTATGCTTCTGCTTGCTATAAATGCAAGATACCAGAGGTCAATCCCCGGTTGGACAAACGTTCCATTTTTTCCGGAGGATGAAGCACACATAGGTCAGAGACCTGTGCGTGGGTAATGAATTAGATGATGGTGATTGATAAGTTGGACCTACATTTCTAGGTGGGATCCGAACCACCGGGGAAGTGATTTTACAGCAGAGAACAGAGTCTTATTTGCTGGCCAATCCAATCGGTCACCCTTACAAAGAGCGCCCAGGAGTTTCGTAGCTTATCTCTGATTGAACAGATACCTGCTACGGCACTCGGCTATCACTTCCCTATTTTGATAGCTCATCATTCGTTCTACTTTTATACCAAGGTGCTATGTGAAAGTATATGATTATACCTATATACATGCAGCATTCGTGTGATCTATATATCTTGAATGGTGGAGCACATACCTAGTATAAAATGGTAGCGCAGATGGTTGGAGCGCATGTCTGTGATAAGATAAGGCTCTGGCTGGCTTCGTTTCCTGCAGCCTTGGGTTCGAATCTCATTCAGCCATGAATGTTTCTCATCATTCACCTCATTCCCCACGCACAAGTCTCCAGACTCATGTGGGCATCATCCGCATTTAAAAAAAATGTATAAAAGTGGTACAATCATTCACGCACATTCGCCATCTTGTTATACTTTGATATACTTGTTATACTCTTGTTATACTTGATATAACGAAACATAACCTAAAACCAGCTTTGTAGTAGTAATAGGCCAATACTAGTTACACTTATGCATGTATTTTGTAATTCTAAAAGCTAATTTACTCCTGTAAAATGAAATGTAAAAATGAAATGAATCGTATTAAAATACTCTTCAAATCGTCTTTATATGATTTATTCACATTGTTAAATTTATAACGAATTATTTAACTAATCTACTATATTTTAATGCTCAGCTGATCTCGGAATTTGAAATATTTTTAGTTTACCATGTTGACTTATTATAACCCAGCTATCATTGCTCGAATAACAGAACACTTTTATACCAAAAAGTGGCTCACTTTGATACTGAATGATGTGATGGCTAGTAGCCTGCTATAAAAGTGTTACGAATAATGAACCATCATTGTGATAGGACGTTTGTGCAACCGGAGGATAGAGTAGTAATGATAGAATTAGCGTTATAGCTAACGTAGTTTTGCACAGTTCTTAACCAAGAATAACCAACGCTATTTAGATTTTCTGTAGAGGATTCATTGCTAGAAGAAGAGGGAAGTTCAAATAAACATTCGAGAAAAAATATTTTGACACTGAATTGATGGAACTTATAATTTTGATGTTGAAGATCGATCTTGTTACCACTAGTATAAATAATAAAAACTTAAAAAAACACTTTGATTGTGACTAACGTTATGGCGTTTCACTCTGTTGTAAAGAGCATGATCAGACGACCCACTCACAATGCACTGCGGTGCATTGGTCCATCACCCATGGTCGCCTGACCATGCTCTTTACAACAGAGTGAAAACGCCATAACGTTAGTCACAATCATTTCCACTCAAAAGTGTTTTTCAAGTTTTTATCTATATAAATAAAATTAGAGTTTTGTCTGTACATTTATCAGAATTATATATTTTTTGGTTATTTTTACGTTTTATACATTAAATAAGCCGAAAATAGTCTTATCTCACTTTCTGTCTGTCTGTCTGTCTGTCTGTCACGGCCCCAAAGGCATTTTACGCGGCCTTCTCCTCAAAAACGAGAGCATCGATCAGGATTTTAGTTATTGAACAGTATTGAACACTTTATTGACAATGTCTTTAGCTATAAAAAACTTAATTAACGTTTATTTTAACAGAGTAATAAACGTTTAAAAACCAAGTGTTTTGCGATTTTTGAGACATTTTACGCGGCCTTCTCCTGAAAAACGAGATCATCGATCGGGATTTAAGTTATTTATCAGTATTGAAAACCTTTTTGACCTTGTCTTTAGCTATAAAAAACTAAATTAACTTTTTTTTAACAGAATAATCTATATAAATAAAATTAGAGTTTTGTCTGTACATTTATCAGAATTGTATAATTTTTGGTTATTTTTACGTTTTATACATTAAATAAGCCGAAAATAGTCTTATCTCACTTTCTGTCTGTCTGTCTGTCTGTCTGTCTGTCACGGCCGCAAAGGTATTTTTCGCGGCCTTCTCCTCAAAAACGAGAGCATCGATCGGGATTTTAGTTATTGAACAGTATTGAAAACATTATTGACAATGTCTTTAGCTATAAAAAACTAAATTAACTTTTTTTTTAACAGAGTAATAAACGTTTAAAAACCAAGTACTGCGCGATTTTGGATACATTTTACGCGGCCTTCTCCTCAAAAACGAGAGCATCGATCGGGATTTTAGTTATTGAACAGTATTGAAAACATTATTGACAATGTCTTTAGCTATAAAAAACTAAATTAACTTTTTTTTCAACAGAATAATAAACGTTTAAAAACCAAGTTTTGGGCGATTTTGGATAAAGTTCTTCCAAGTTTTATTACCACATAATAAGAACAAATCACGTAATTTATCATGATATATCAATCAGCTGTTCTCAAATATAAATGGTGGGCCCTTCGCGGCGTTATTTACGCTGTCTGCAGACTTGTGTAGTCGGAGCATTGCAGTCTTTTAGGAAACATATGTCTGGTGAATTAAAGCTCATCTTATGTTTTATCAATTATTTCTTTGTTGAAAAAAAAAAACAAAATTTTCTAATTTCAATTTATCAAAACAAAAATTAACATTTTAGGAAGGTGCGGTTTGTGCTAGGCTCTTGGGAATTCGCCAGGTAGCACTATTATTACAACATAAGAACAACAACAAATCACGTAATTTATGATGATATATCAATCAGCTGTTCTCAAATATTCTCTCTGATAACTACTGTCACTGAATTGTTTACGTCCTAAGTTGTTAACTAAGCTGCTAACAACTTTATGATCATTGCTATCAAAAAAGCCGAAACATATTTAGTCGTATTTCTAAACATAATCCGTACGAAGGACGGGCACAATAGCTAGTAAACGTTTAAAAACCAAGTATTGTGCGATTTTGGATACATTTCTTCCAAGTTTTATTACCACATAAGAATAAGAACAAATCACGTAATTTATCATGATATATCAATCAGCTGTTCTCAAATATAAATGGTGGGCCCTTCGCGGCATTATTTACGCTGTCTGCAGACTTTTGTAGTCGCAGCATTGCAGTCTTTTAGGAAACATATGTCTGGTGAATCAAAGCTCATCTTATGTTTTATCAATTATTTCTTTGTTGAAAAAAAAAAACAAAATTTTCTAATTTCAATATCAATTTAGACGAATTGCTCAGAGTGTCAGGATGAAGGAGTATTGGAGGAGGAAGAAAGAGACCAACATGAATTGAATGGTAAATAAATGCGGTCCATAGTAGGCCTATACAAAAAAAAAAAATTAACATTTTAGGGAGGTGCGGTTTGTGCTAGGCTCTTGGGAATTCGCCAGGTAGCACTATTATTACCACATAAGAACAAATCACGTAATTTATGATGATATATCAATCAGCTGTTCTCAAATATTCTCTCTGATAACTGTCACTGAATTGCTTACGTCCTAAGTTGTTAACTAAGCTGCTAACAACTTCATGATCGTTGCTATCAAAAAAGCTGAAACATATTTAGTCGTATTTCTAAACATAATCCGTACGAAGGACGGGTAGCTGCTAGTTACTTATAATTTGATACTAATCAGATGGGTGAAGATCGATCACCTTGATAATTCAACTCATATTAAATTTGTGGAATATTTTTGGAATAATTGTTTTATCAATTTCCAAACTCTTTCCTTCTGCTACCAAATGAAAGGCATTCACAGAATTCATTGGACCGTTTACATTCCCAACTTATACCAACAAACAATATTGTTTGTGAAGAAAATCACCGAAGACCTAGTTTTCAAATATAAACAGATTTTTCTTTCAATTTCAACGCCTTGGAGAGACTCTCAGTTATGTTGCAACAACAAGGCTCTCACGCTTGTCTCTCAAACACCCTCTCCATGTCCTCCGCCACACTCACTCCCTTACACACTCACCTCTCACCTTTTCTCTCCCACACTCTATCTCATTCATTCTCTCTTCATTCTCTCTCTCCCTTGGCGGCTCTAGTAAGCATGTGCCCAGTCTATTTTGGGCCGACTGACAGAATTTACACAGGGTACAGCCCAACTCTATAATAGGGAAGATGTTGGAGATGAATAGCTGGCTAACGCGGCCCCCCTCGACCCCCTCACACACCAACCCCCCCCCCCCCCCCAACCCGCAACTAACACACACCACTTTTGCTCTCTCGTTAATAATGTACATCATCTAAAAATGTTGGACCGTATCTGAGAATTATTCGCTTCGTCATTCAGGATAATAGGAAATGATTCTAGACAAATTCAAAATAAGTAGTCATAATACGAGTATATATAGTCAATATCTATAGTGAATATCATTAATTTGGAGATGAATTCATCATCGAATGAATTATAATAAAATAATTTATAAAACTTATCAAAATATTAGAACAGAATTAAAAAAATAAAAATTGGAGGAACTATGGTAACTCAACTAGTGCAGATTTAAGGCTCAGAAATTTTCAAATTATTTCAATTTTTTTTGGACTGACATAGTGCTTTGTTTGAAATTAAAAATAAATATTTCTTTATCTGCAAAATACTTGTGAATTATTGTACTTCAAGGTGAAATTTCAAGTGAAACATCGACCTAACCTAAGATCCTACTTTAAAATTTTGTGAAAAGCAGTTTTGGGCAATATTCACATTGATTGTATGTTAGTTGAATGAACATAATAAAGAAATAAATAAAATATTATTATTACTATTATTAATAATGATATTATTATCATTATTGGATAATGAATTAAATTGAGCGTTGTTAATTTAATCTTAGATTAAAAGCTAATTCGTATTAGAAAGCGTGGTGAAACAAATAATATTTTTTTACCTGTCTTCCAACTTGTCATAGGTATTGAAAATTGCTTTATTTAATGATACAGTCAAAATACAACTTATTGTAAATAACAAAAAGGTTTTTAGCACAAAGCTGTCTTTATTATTAAATTTTTACAAGAGTCCACATATTAGTACGGTTATGTTTACTTTTTGATTAAAATATAACTTGAATCTACTGGAAAACACAATTTACAAGTTAAATTTAAACGATGACCAAATTGATGTTAATGTTTTCCCAAAAGTCTATATGAGACACTCCTTGAATTTGAGCACAATTACCAGTTAATTTTTTATGCTATAGATTCTTTGTTATGGTTTAATATGATCTATAGCTTTTTTATAGCTTTGATGATATTAAATTTAGGAGAAGTGATAGCCGCGAGCCGTAGCAGGTATCTGTTCAATCAGATAGATAAGCTGCGTTCTCGTAGGTCCTGTTCGTAACGGTGACCGATTAGATTGGCCAGCAAAAAAGACACTGTTCTCTGCTGAAAATCACTTCCCGGTGGTTCGGAACCCACCTAAAACTGAAGGTCCAACTCATCAATCACCATCATCCAACTCATTACCCACGCACAGGTCTAAGACCTACGTGGGCTTCATCTTAAAAAAATAAAAAATAAATAGAAATTTTTTTTTTACACACAGCAGCCCAACAGTCATTTTTTTGGAGGATGAAGCCCACATAGGTCTGAGACCTGTGCGTGGGTAATTAGTTGGATGATTGGTGATTGATAAGTTGGACCTACAGTTTTAGGTGAGTTCCGAACCACCGGTAAACAGACCGTAATCTAACAAGTAATAAGACAATGATCTATTAATAATCATACAATCAATTACAGATAATAATCTAACCATTCAAACTCAATTTATTATATTTTAGTTTCTTCCTACTTGCGTTGGACGATTGATCTATTTTGTTTCGGGATTATGGAAGCTATAGTCCATTGAAAAATGGGTTGTTTCTCAAACTATACAGTGATTATTCAATCAAGGGTGGAAATTTTGTTAAAATGTTTTTTTAATCTTTCCTATTAATAAGAACCAAAATATATATTGGAAAATAGGCTAGAACCGAGGGAGATAACAAATAAGAATCCCCTCATACATTGTTAACTACCACTAAAAATAAGCTGAATTTGTTTGTGTATGTTATTGTGTCTAAAACCTTTTTTTTGGTTGATATACCGGTACCCAACTATAAAAAATCTGAATTTGCGTCTTTTATGGTGTCAAAAACCTTTTATCGGGTGATATACCGAACTATCAAATTTAAAAAAAAAAATGTTAAATTTGTGTCTTATGGTGTCAAAAACCTTTTATCGGGTCACATCCCAAACGATCGAGAAAAAATAACTGGAATTTTGTCTTTTATGGTGTCAAAAACCTTTTATTGGGTAACTAATATGGAATATTAGTATACTAATATGGTTGGTAACCCAACTATGGAAAAAAGCTCAATTTTTGTCTTTTTATGGTGTCAAAAATCTATTATCAGGTGATATAGGCTACCCCAAAAAACTGAATTTATGTCTTTTATGGTGTCAAAAACATTTCATTAGGTGATATAGGCTACCCAAAAAAATGAATTTGTGTCTTTTTATGGTGTCAAAAACCTATCAGGTGATATAGGCTACCCAAAAAACTGAATTTGTGTCTTTTATGGTGTCAAAAACCTATCAGGTGATATAGGCTACCCAAAAAAATTGAATTTGTCTTTTAAGGTGTCAAAAATCTATTATTGGGTGACACACCAAACTATCAAGAAAAAGTAGTTGAAATTGTGTCTTTTATGGTGTCAAAATCCTTTGTGTCTTTTAAGGTGTCAAGAATCTTTTATCAGGTGATATAGGCTACCCCAAAAAAACTGAATTTGTGTCTTTTATGGTGTCAAAAACATTTCTTCGGGTGATATAGCCAACTATCAAAAAATTTATATAAAAAATAGATGAATTTGTTTCTTTTATGATGTTAATGGCCTTCTTTTCAAAATAACACCCCCACCTCCCCTCAAAAAGTTCTGGATTCGCCTCTGATTGTAAATGATTGTCATTTCACTCTCACACAACCAACTCATAAACCGAGTTAAATAATCCGTCACCATCTCCAAACACAGAAATGAAAATCTCTGACTTCCTAGCTATTGTGTGTGTGTTGTGGAAATGATCTCCACTCATCAGACGACTCTACGGTCGGCCGATTACAACATAGCAGCACAATATATATATACAAAGGGACAGGTTGAATCATACTATATTTATAAACATGGAAAATTGCATATATAGATATAAATTAGGCTACTGTGTATATATAGGCAAAACGAATGGAATACAGGCGCATTAGTTGATCACTATGAAAAAAGAAAGATGAAGAAGAAGAAGAAGAGGAAAGAAGACAGAAAGAGAAGAAGAGAATAAAGAAGAAGAAGAAGAAGAAAAGATGAAAGACAAAAAAGAAAATGAAGAAGAAGGGGGAAGAAGAAGATGGAGAAGGACAGAAAGTAGATGAAAGAAGATAGAACAAAAAGGAGGAAAGAAAAGGAGAAGACGAAAGGAGACAACAGCAGAAAAAGAAGAAGATGAAAGGAGACAGTAAAACAAGATGAACGAGAGGAAGAACAAACGAAGATGGAAGAAGACAGATAAAGAAGAAGGAGAAAGAAAAAAAAGATGAAAGGAGACAGAAAAAGAAGAAGAAGGAGAAGGAAAAGAAGAAGATGAATGATGAAAGAAAAAGAAAATGAAGAATAAGAAAAAAGAAGATGAAAGAAGGCAGACAAAGAAGAAGAAGATGAAAGAAGGCAGACAAAGAAGAAGAAGATGAAAGAATACAGAAAACGAAGAAGAAGAAGAAGAAGAAGAAAAGAAGAAGGAAAAGAAAAAGAAGAAGAAAAAGAAAAAGAAGAAAAGGAAATAAAGAAGAAGAGAAAGAAGAAGAAAATGAAGAAGATGAAAAAGAAGAAGAAGAAGAAGAAGAAGAAGAAGAAAAGAACAAGAAAAAGAAGAAGAAGAAGAAGAAGGTGGTAGTCCACACGTATGAGACTGGCATAATGAAAATAATTAACGTCTAATTAATGCGTCCGAAATATGTTTTGGTCAGGCAAAGACGTTACGCTCAAAAGTCGCCAGGAAAACAATAAAACTGAAGCACGCGATGAACACTGTATAGACATTGTTGGAGAGTATAGTTATATAGTAAAGTAATGACGTATTGTAAAACCCATCCTGGTTATACTTATACTGTATATCTCCTACTGTATACAGTCAATGTATAGAACTGCCACTGTTGAGTAAGGGGACCAGAAATAAAAACCAGAAGTAAAAACTTCTTTGAAGCACTCGTTCAGAGCAGGTGTTCATAATTCTTGAACTGGATAATTCTCTCATTACGAACTACTGTACTTTCATTTTCTATGGCATTTAGAAGTACTGGACTGAACAAGAGACATTTATGTAATAGAAAATAGATTCGGAATTTTTCTGTTACTAAAATGTCAAAGAAATACAAATCTACAAGTCGACCAAAAAAAAAATTGTAAAGAAATTGTTGGTAAACCTGGAAATTTAAATGTTGAGTTCGATAAATCAGCATTAAACAGAGAAGATCGATTGATTTCTTCAATTGTGCAAGATGAGTTTGGAGACTTGTGCGTGGGCAATGACGATTTGACATTAGAGTTTGAGGAAAAAATTCGATAACGATAAAAGTTGTCAATTTTTGTGATACAATACAAAGGGAAGTGATAGCCGAGTGCCGTAGCAGGTATCTGTTCAATCAGAGATAAGCTACGAAACCCCTGGGCACTCTTTATAAAGGTGACCGATAGGATTGGCCAGCAAAAAAAACTCTGTTTTCTACTGTAAAATCACTTCCCGGTGGTTCGGAACCCACCTAAAACTGTAGGTCCAACTCATCAGTCACCATCATCCAATTCATTACCCACGCACAGGTCTCAGACCTATGTGGGCTTCATCCTCCGAAAAAAAATGAGGTGAATGATGAGAAACATCTATGGCTGAATGAGATACGAAGCCTAACAGAGTCTTATCTTATCACAAACAAGCGCTCCAACCAACTGTGCTACCATAGCCGCCAAATTAGAGCCCTTTTATGCATGCGTTTTCGTACGGACGATAAAAAAACGGACGTTTTTAAATACATTGGAACAAATGAGCGCATTTATGCACTGTCGTCCGTTTTTCAGCTGTCGTCCGTTTCTAAAACATGTCGCAGTGTTTTAGAAACGGGCGATAAACGCAGTGACGGACGTCTGCTCAAAGTAAACGGTAGCATATGGCCGTGTTTATGCAGACGCAAGACAAACGCACGTTTCCCACTACAAGCCGCAGTGCTGCCAACCTTTTACGTTTTCTTTTTACATGCATAAAAGGGTTTTAATTGATACATCACAAGTTAACAATTTTAAATTATTTAATTAATTAATTTATTAGTTATTTGTATTGTCTAGTAACTTTCCTTGAATAGGCACTGTTAACAATGTGACATGTAATTGTTGAAACTGTTCATTTATGTATTATTGTATTTATTTTTTCTTTCATTTATTGTATTTATTTTTCAATTAATTTATTATTGTATCTTTTCCAAGACTACGAAGTTCTAAAGACTTTAGAAAAGGAAAATAAAACAAGTCAAATTAAACACTATGACCAATATTATTACACTAGTTAACGTCAATACAATTAAAAAATTCGACACTTAAAGTTAATCTAAAAGGAAAAATGAATAGTTGAATTTTTCAAGAATATCATGTCTACTGAACTGAATATCCAATGGAGTGTAGAGGTATCCTAACCTAACCTAAACTTGGCTAATAAACATATCGGGATTACTGGAGAGGTTAATGTATTAGAAAATAAATTGAGAAAAAAACATAAAAGAAAGAAAAAGGTAATATACTTGACTACACTCCAGTTGAATAATATAATTTATTTTTAAGTATTAAGTATAAATTTGGAATCCAAATTGAAGAAAATTACAAACAGTAAAATATTGGTGTATCATGATGCCTATATAAAATTTCTAGCCATTTAATGGAGGTAATAGATCTTATCAATTATTTATTTTAGTGTAAATATTACATTCCAAGAAAGCATGGAATTTTATTATGAAATTATTAAATATTGTATGAGGGTTGACTAAGGAAGATGATATTCATCTAACAAGAAATATTAGAAGTCTCAGTTCTTTTAAAGAGATTCTTAGGGGAGTTTTGAATTACATTTCATTTTGACCCCTCTCCAGAAGATTGAATTTCTGTTTTTAAATGACTAAAGAATGTCTAATCAGGTTTCATTAAAAAGACTGTGAACAGTACCAGGTGTAAAATATTATATTGTATATATTACCTTCTCACCCAATATAACCGGACAACCATCAACAGCTTTAAAACTTAAAATAGGGACGAGAAATGATAATAATGAAGATAGCACAGAAAATACAGTAGTACTAAAATCATTGGAAAGAGTGCAAACAATAAAATACCTCGGTATATTACTAGATCAGCATCTAAAATGGAATAAACATATCGAATACTTATGCTCAAAATCTAAATACCTAATTTACATTTTCTATAAAATAAATAAACTGAAAAAACTTGATATTATAAGAAAAATATATTTTGCATATGCGCACTCACTATTTCAATATATTATTGAAGTTTGGGGAGCCGCATATGACACACATCTGAAAAAACTGTTTATTCTTCAAAAACATATTATAAGAGCTGCATTAGGAAGACCACGACTATATCCCAGTAGGGAAATATTCCTGGAATTCAAGGTTCCAACCCTGAGGCAGAATTATTTGAAAAATGTCATTTTCTACATTAATAAAAATAGGTTTCAATTTGAATTACACAATACACCATACAATACACGCCCAAACAATAGATATAATACCGATCTTATTAAACTAACTACCTGCAGGCATCAATTCCCATATTACTGTAATTACATTATAAATAAAATTCCAAATGATTTCATAAACAAGAAAATTTCACCCAGAATACACAGCAATATAGAAAGATGGATTGAACAATATGTTTTTTTCAAGCTGACTGTATAAGGAGTTGTCTGGTTTTCTATTTGGTTTTTGATAAAATAGAATATTATGATAGCCAAAAAAAAAAAAAAAAAAAAAAAAATCATCACCTTAAACGTTTCACTTTACTTTTGTTGGGTTTTTTTCTTTCGTAGTGTTAACAAATGTATATTTTTAATTTTCTAATCCATGTGAAAATTCTTAATTATTGTCAATTCTAAATGTTTTGTAATTGATGAGAAGTGAATATGAATATGTACTACAACTCACTGCCAACACACAAGGTTTCTTATGTTGGCAGTGCCAAAAAGAGAAAAGAAAAAGAGAAAAAATTTTTGTATTATTTTGATAATGATGTTAAGAAACGTGATTTTATTTATTTTTATTGTATTTGTGTATTATTATCTATACTGTTATTTCATTTTGCACATGTATTTTGTTTTTGGCAATAAAATTCAATTCAAAATTTTAAACCAGACGAATTCTATGAGTTGGAAAAGGAATCAATAGTAAGAATATACCAGAATACCAGTATCAGTAATAATAGATTTTTAAGTTAATCTAGTTAATCATTATCGCGTATGACGAACTATATCATATCAATCTCAATAAAACATTACCTTACAAACTAAACATGTAAAAGGATTAACGCTGAAATAAAACACAGAGGAATGAGTAAGTTTTGAGGAAGTATTACACTAAATTAAAATATTCGTAAAGGGGTGATATCAATTTGAATTTAGATGAAAGAAATAACTGTGTTAAAAATTAATTCTATTAAAGAAACATGAAAGACAAAATAAACACATTACTAATTTATTAATCTAGTTAATTGATTTTACTAAGATAAGTAATATTGAAAGAAGTACCAAATATAAAAAATAGATAATACAGGAAAGGATTAAATTGATTGATTAGAATGTATTACATTGACTTTATTGAAAGAAGTAGAAAAAAATAGAGAATTCAGTTTAAGGTAATGCACTAAAAAATAAATTTTAAAAAACATAAAAGAAAGAAAAAGGTAATATACTTGCTGTAATGGCTCAAAAAATCTGCAAATATCGGCTATGCATCTTCTTGGACTCACCTGCAAAACAAGAATAAAAGTAATTAGTAAAAGAAGATAATTTAGAAAATAATAAAATTTTTTAAATGTTCTAGTTCTAAAATTTCAAAATGTTTCTCTTGGAATCATGTTTCCATGTTTTGTAGTTAGAAAAATAAAGAGGAAGTGATAGCCGTGAGCCTTAGCAGGTATCTTTTTTCGGAGGATGAAGCCCACATAGGTCTGAGACCTTTGCGTAATGAATTGGATGATGGTGATTGATGAGTTGGATCTACAGTTTTAGGTGGACTCCTAACCACCAGGAAGTGATTTTACAGCAGAGAACAGAGTGTTTTTGCTGACCAATCCAAAAGGTCACCCTTACAAAAAGCACCCAAGAGTTTCGTAGCTTATCTCTGATTGAACAGATACCTGCTACGGCATTCGGGTATCACTTCCCATGTGTTCAGTCTGATAAAGATAAAGCTACGAAACTCCTGAGCCATCTTTGTAAGAGTGACCGATTGGATAGGTTAGCAAAAATAGAGTTAGGGCAAAACTACCTTTTAACGCTAATTCTAACCTAGACACTACGCATTTGCCTGCTCTAAAAGTAAGATTTCTTCATTAATCATTATCATCCCAACCTAAGTAGGCTTCAGCCTCAAAAAAAAAAAAAAAAAAATGGTCGAAATCAGTTGCTCCTTTTAACCTGCTATTTACTAGTGAGCCCAACGGACTGGAGAACTCGTTTGCAAACAACTAATTTTGGAAAGGGAAACTAATTTGGGAAGCTTATCGTAGGGGAAGGTGGTAACGAAAAACGGCTGTTTTGAAAATAATGATTTAGATAAAATTCACAAGACATCTTTCACTTGAAGTTCAATTTCATTGTTGCTCTGATACACACATTCATTTTCAACAAAAAAGACCTACTGTACTCATATACCTATATATCAGGGCAATGGAATTAGTATATCAATCTATAGAGAAGATATATTTACCACATGAAAAATAGCTGTTTATATATCCATATATCAGGGCAATGAAATTAGTATATCAGCTTATAGAGCCTTAATGCCTGATCGCATTTATTCACCTACAGCTGTTGATAGCTCAAAATATATTTTGAAATCTATTGCGAATTCCATATGGTGAAAACAACTATTTTCTTAAATATAGTAATTTTTTTATATATTAATAAAGGGGTGAGAACCTATCCTTTTGTTTCGCCTCAAAAAGGATGAAGGAGTGGGTCAATTTCATTGGCAAACGAACTTGACCTGTCTAAAGATACCAAGAATCTGTGTTTCAAATTTGAAGTTGATTGATAAATGCATTCGAAAGTTATCGTGGAACATACAAACACACAACGTCTCGAGCCTCAAGTCAAAAGGAAGAACTCGCTTCGCTCGTTCATAAAAGAAGAGAGCAGTAGCCTACTTAGAGACAATCTGAATGGAACGTTGAGTCAAGTGACAAAAATGATATAGCAAAAAGTGTCCTCGCAACTAATTTGGCAGTACAAATTGCAATTTGCGCATTGAAACCAGCGACAAACGAGCCTCAATCATCCATCCATCCAACTACAACTACACAGTGTGACACAGTCTCTGCGACCAGAGCAGAGCAGCCTTCCTTCATTAAGGTCACAGACTCACAGCGTATAAACTTGATTACGTTATCGTGTCAGAGGCTGCTTGCTGCTTTGGTCACTTCTCGGCTAATGCAAATCTAATCTCGAACTGAAATGTTAGAGTGAGATGTAGTGAGGATGAGTGAGACACTAAGTGAGAAAGAGAAAGAGAAAAAAGTTAGAGAGAGAAAGAAAGCAAGGGAAAAAGGCAGAGAGAGAGAAAAAGGCAGAGAGAGAGAGAGAGAGAAAAAGGCAGAGAGAAAGAAATGAAGAGAGAGTAGTGAGAGAGGGAAAGAGTTAGAGTGGGAAAGGAGAGAGAAAAAGAAATGAAAAGAGTGGGGAGAGAGAAGAAAGAAGAGAGAGACAGAGAGAAAGAGAAATGAAGAGAGACAGTAGTGAGAGGAGAGACAGAAAAAGATGAAAAGAGAGAGAGAGTAGTGAGAGAAAGGGAATGAGTTAGAGTGGGAAAGGAGAGAGAAAAAGAAATGAAAAGAGTGGGGGGAGAATGGGAAAGAAGAGAGAGACAGGGAGAAAGAAATGAAGAGAGAGAGTAGTGAGAGAGGAGAGACAGAAAGAGATGAAAAGAGAGAGAGAGAGAGAGAGTGGGATTGAGGGAGAAAACGAGATATGAAGAGAGAGAAGTAGAGAGTAATTAGGGGTGAGAGTAAGGGCGACAAAGAGAAAAGAAGAGAATGAGTGGGGGGGGGGGAGATATTTGACATTTATTTATTACAACTTAAATTGCCAGGTCTTAAAAGACCTATTGGCAAACACTAATACTCATACAGGGTGATTTTCAAGTATGGAAACGGCCTTATCTTAACGGCGTAACTGAGACGTTCTTGGCGAAAGAAGCTTATGCGAATATGCATAGTTTTAAAAATCCAAAAATTTCAAAACCAGCAAAAAGTAGGATTTTTAAAACTATGCAGATCCGCATAAGCTTCTTTTGCCAAGAACGTCTCAGTTACGCAATATAAGGCCGTTTCCATACTTAAAAATCTTATGACAATAATAATAATAATAATAATAATAATAATAATAATAATAATAATAATAATAATAATAATAATAATAATAATAATAATAATAATAATGATAATAATAATAATAATAATAATAATAATAATAATAACAATAATAATAATAATAATAATAATAATAATAAATAATAATAATAATAATCGAAAATGAACACTAACTACTAAAAGTACAGGTTACTACATGAAACTAAAAAATACACATCTACAAGGAAATTAACTAGAAAAACCACAAAAAAGAAGAGAAAAATAATAAAAATATATAGGAACAGATAAATGCCAATGTGTGTGTGTGTGTGTGTGTGTGTGTGAGAAAGAAAGAGAGAGAGAGAGAGAGTGAGGGAGTGGGGAAGAAGAGAGAGAAATGCACATCTACAAGGAAATTAACTAGAAAAACTACAAAAACAGAAGAGAAAAATAATAAAAATATATAGGAACAGATAAATGCCAATGTAAAAGAGATAGATAGATAACTTGTCTTTATTGAGGCGAAGTTAGGACTCGCAGGTCCTCTCTTAAACTTAACCCTAGGAGTGTGAGGGTGAAAGAGCGTGAGGGATGGGGAAGGAGAGAGAAAGAGTGAGAGAGAGTAATAAAACGGGAGAAGGGAGGGAGTTTGAGAGAGAATGGAAAAGAAGAGAGAAAAATGAAAAGAGAGAAGGGAGAGTGCTAGTGGGAAAGAATAAAGAGTATGTGGGAGAGAGTGTGAGAGGGTGGAGCGAGAGGAGAAAGAGAGCGTGAGAGTGAGTGATCTAATCTCTCAGTGGCTCTGGATCGATGAGAATGACATCCAATTGCTTAGTTAGAGTTCTGGAACTCAGTTGACCCAGAACAGCAATTTTGAATATTACACAGATCATCTCCGGTCACAATCCTCTAGCTTGCTCCTAATGACAGGCTTCCATCAAATCTATGTCAATTGCACGCAATCTTGATTTACCGTTAAAACTCGTCCAATATGAGACACTTGCTGGGACAGAGTGCTCTCGTATAGAAATCTAGACTCTTATCACACGACTTTATTCTACTGATAAGACTTGGCTCTAAAATGTCTCAGAGAGAGCTATATCGCGTGGTTCGGAACCCACCTAAAACTGTAGGTCCAACTCATCAATCACCATAATCCAATTCATTACCCACGCACAGGTCCCAGATCTATGTGGGCTTCATCCTCCAAAGAAAGAAGAGAAAAAAGTGGTCCACTAACAAAATCATAATATGATCCATCACTATAAAATCTCGATCGAAAGTTATCACAAGCTGAAAACCACCTCGGCTCTGCGCAGGGTTTTCGGTCATAATTATTGCGAATTTTCTTGTATTGAATATTGTTAATGCTTTGATATTGTTAAGGCTTTGTAATGCTATCTATTGCTGTGAGGAAAAATTGTTTTCTTCAATTACTTTGTGAAATATGAGGAGCTCAAAGTTGGATTTTTCGGTTTTTGGGGGCAATTGATAGCTGTTTTTGAAGGCTGTGCGCAGGGTTATTGGTCATAATTTTCTTTCAAAGTTTCTTGTATTGAATATTATTAGGGCTTTGAAATGTTATCTATTGCTGCGAGGAAAAATTCTTTTCTTCAATTCTTTTCTTAAATATGGGGTTTCAAAGTTGGAATTTTTCGGTTTTTGGGGGAACTAAAACACATTGAGAAATAAAATTATCATTTTTCCGAAGCATAAAGCGCTTTGTAATGTGACAATGAGACCGCATTAAGACAATGTTAGACCGCATGGGTCTAAGACCTGTGCGTGGGTAATGAGTTGGATAATAGTTTAGTAATGGGAGTATTGAAAAATGATGTAATGTGATGAAAATGAAATAAATAAATAGTGATTGATGAGTCTCAGATCTCCTATGACTTTTAAGTCTCATCATTTCACATAACCATGAATTATGTTATGGATCATTGTTTTTGTTAAGCTTTACATAGACCTCAGAAAATAACACTAGTTACACGATTTTCTATTAACCATGAGATCAATGAGAATAAACGTTTTTATCTGCCAGAAAAAAGTGAAAAATTTATGAAACGCGTCGCGCTTATTGTATAATAATATTATTGCTGATAAACTTGCACTTTCAATGCAATTAAACTGCTTGTTATCTACTTCTTGACCGCTAAAAATATTGAGTGCCTCTGCACTGATAAAAGTCTGTTATTCTCTAGATAATAAGAGTGTTTCCCTTTCAACTTAGAATTAAGAATGAATTGAAATTAAACTTCTGACTTTCAATTTTAAGTGTTATAATATTGTTTTAAAAGTATGTTTTGATATGTAGATGATGTTCTATTGCTATACAGAGGAAACAAAAGACAATGTGAACACAACTTCGATCATACATAAACAAAATACATAAGAACATTCAATACACAGCTGAATATGAGAAAAACAATTCAATAAACTTCCTAGACCTCTCAATTACAAAGAACACAAACCAAAAACACAGCTTCAACATCTACAGAAAACCAACAATGACAGATACCCTAATACACAGCACCTCCAATCATCCAACACAACACAAACACTCAGCATTCAGGTCAATGCTACACAGACTCAACAACACACCGCTATCCACCGACAATTACCACACTGAACTAAATACAATAAAATACCTAGCACAAGAAAACGGCTACAAACACGACCTAATTGACAAACTCAATCATAAAATAAGAAACAAAAAACAAAACACCAACACCACTGACAAAAATACATCACAATGACATACATTAATCCATAATCAAACAGACTAGCAAGAATCTTCAAAAAAGCCGGCCACACCATCTCATTCAGAACAAAAAACAAAATAAAAAATGCACTTACACTAAAAACTACACTAAAAACCACACTGAACACAAACAAATACGATCTCCCAGGGATCTACAAACTGAACTGCTCTGATTGTAACAAATTCTACATAGGACAAACAGGCCGCACATTCAAACAACGTTACAAGGAACATTTTCAAAAGCTGAATCGAATTTTGCCGACCATATCATTCAAACTGGACACACTTTTACCGACATCAGTACCAACCTACACATTCTACATATAAAATTCAAAGGACACGAACTCAACACCTTGGAACAATTTAAAATATACAAACACACAATAAACAACTAAATTTGAAATCTCACAAACTTTTTGATCACATTTTACAAAAACCACAACACCTCTAACCAAAAAACTGACATGATGATCTAGGAACCCACGCCTCTGAAGATGGATCTCAAAGATTTGAAAGCGCTCGGCCTATACACATTAAGTGAGTTATACTTATTCTTAACAAATATTTGACTGCAAGTCGTTAAATTTCACATGAAAAGTTAGTATGTTTTGTATTGTCCGAAAAATATTTATTTAGTTATGCTATTGTATTTTCAAATTGAAGCAAAGTATAATTTGGATATTAACTTGTTAACTTTTTGATCATATTTTACAAAAACCACAATTCTTCTAACCAAAAAACTGACATCGATGATCAAGGAACACACGCCTAAAGATTCGAAAGCGCTCGGCCTACAGAGTAAGTAAATTTTACTTATTCTTAATGAATATTTGACTGCAAGTCGTTAAATTCACTTAACAAGTCAATATTAACAACGCAGTTCATCATGGAACATGAAATCCAGGAATATAATTAGGAATCAAACTTTTGTATTTTATTACGCATTTAAATGCTATAACATTGATAAAATCTGTTATAGTAATTTAGTATTGAATTCACCTTTTAAAATGTATAATATAAATATTCAAGTTGTTTTCAACTTTAATTATAATCTGAAATAAAACTGCCGAATTTTATTTCAGTGTTAGACTGTACGATATTAAGTTCAATATCAACGTTCAGAAGCACAGCTCAGAATGCAAGTTGCTATGGTTACCGTCCGTTCAGAACGGAACCGGAAGTAAATCTACCGGACATAAGAGAAACAAGAGAGAGAGAGAGAGTGAGAGAGAGAGAGACCGATCGAGTGAGAGAGAAAGGGCGAATGACAGAAAGCGAATCTATTTTAGCAAGGATATTGTGGAATTGGGAATGTTGATACAATATTCATTTCCTTTTCCATTAATTTTAGTCCATAATTACAACAATGGTAACAGAAAATATTTATTTGAAGATATTTTCTCAAAGCAACAGTACATGACTAAAACAAAGAAACAATACAGCATACAAAAAGAATATTTAATACAAGCAGAATATTTTATTTTTATTTTTTCTGAGGATGAAGCCCACATAGGTCTGAGACCTGTGCGTGGGTAATGAGGTGGATGATGGTGATTGATGAGTTGGACCGACAGTTTTAGGTGGGATCCGAACCACCGGGAAGTGATTTTACAGCAGAGAACAGTGTCTTCATAAAACTGTATATAATGATATAACTAAGGATTTGAAGCTAAAAACAAAAAATTGGGGTACAGTTTATTACAAAATACAAGTTACAACTACAAACTAATACTTCCATGACATTCTTCAGTGATTGCAAGTGGAAGAACTAATACTATTATTACTCATAGTTGCCAGCAAATTATGACTGGGGGTGGAGAGGGGGCGTGGTTAGCTAGAATTTACATTAGTCTACACTGCTTTATGCGATTAGTGTCGCTCTAGGTCTAGCCGTTAAGATACGCCTTCAGAATAAGAGAATACTAAACTAAATAAAACAGAAAACAATGACCTTGCCCCATTAAACCTGCCAAATTACAAGATAAAAAACAAATACTTCCATAACATTCTGCAATAATTACAAGTAAAATCACTAATAGTATTTATTACTCATCTGGCATCCACATAATGGCAGGAGATGAAGAGGGGGGGTGGTTAGCTTGTCTAGCTAGAATTTACATCAGTCTACACTGCTCTAAGCTCTCAGTTTATGCGATTAGTGTCGCTCTAGGTCTAGCCGTTTAGATACGCCTTCAGAATAAGAGAACACTTAACTAAATAATAAAGACAACAATGACCTTGCCCCATTAAACCTTCCAAATTACAAGTACAAACGAATAATTCTATAAAATTCTGCAATAATTACAAGTAAAATCACTAATAGAATTTATTACTCATGGATGCCAGCACATAATGGCAGGATATGAAGAGGGGGCGTGGTTAGTTTGTCTAGCTACAATTTACATTACTCTACAATGCTCTAAGCTCTCAGTTTATGCGATTAGTGTCGCTCTAGGTCTAGCCGTTTGGATACGCCTTCAGAATAAGAGAACACTTTACTAAATAATAAAGACAACGACAATGACCTTGCCCCATTAAACCTGTCAAATTAGATTTCCTGAGGGGAGTGTACCGAGAGCATAAAACAGCCAATCAGCATCAAGCACGCTTTGCAAACACAATAAAAGAACCAATCATACTTCAGTACGCATTGTTAACTATATACGACAATGCACCCTCTTATATTGTCAATAAAATACTGATAAACGAACATCTTTTTCTTCTCAGCTCATCTTCTTCTTCTTCTTCTTCTTCTACTTCTTCCTTGTTCCTCCTTCTTCTTCATCATCATCATCATCATCATCATCATCATCATCCTCTTCTTCATCAACGATAATCTTCCTCCTTAGATTCATCATCATCATCATCATTTTCTTCTTGTTTCTCCTTCTTCATCATCTTCTTCGTCCTTCTTTTCGTCTTCTTCCTCTTCCTGTTTTCTTCTTCTCATAACCCTTCTCCGATTCGTCATCTTCTTTTTACTTCTCTTTCTACATGCTTCCTCTTCTGGTTCCTCCTTTTTCTCCATCTTCTTCATGCACTCCCTTCTTGTTCAATTTTCTTCCCCTCCTCATCTTATTTTCCTTCCTTTTCTTCTTCTCCTCCTCTACCCCCTTCTCGCTCATGTAATCTTCTCTTTTCATGCTTTCTCTGCTTGGTCCTCCCTCTTCTATACTACCTTCATACTTTTCCATTTCTTCATATATGTTCTTCTCATTCTCTTCTTCTCTATCTTATTCTTCTCCACCACCACATCATCCTTCTTTTCCTCTTCTTCATCTTCTTATCCCCTTTTCATATTTTTCTGCTTATTCCTTCTTCTTCTCATTCTTTTACACGCCATTTATTATTGATTCTCTTCATCACCTTCTCTTCCTTCTTCCTTTTACACCTCTTCATCTTCTTCTTCCTCTTACATCTTTTAATCTTCTTCTTCCTCTTACACCTCTAATTATTCTCCTTCCTCTTACACCTCTTCATCTTCTTTTTCCTTTTACACCTCTTCATCTTCTTCCTCGTACACATCTTCATCTTCTTTTTCCTCTTACACCTCTTTATCTTCTTCTTCTTCCTCTCTTTATCTTCTTCTTCCTCTTACACATCTTCATCTTCTTTTTCGTCTTACACCTCTAATTATTCTCCTTCCTCTTACACCTCTTTATGTTCTTTTTCCTCTTACAACTCTCCATCTTATTCTATTATTTTCTTTTATTCGATTATTCTATTTTATTTTCTTTTTTTAATATTATTAAAATTTATTTAATTTCATAATGTGTAGACACTATCAGGTAGAATTTATAGGTTAAGTGTAAGAGAGGGACACCGTCCCTAACTTCGCCTTTTCATACAAATGTATCACCAAGCTTTTTTCCTTTTTTTTCTATATATCATATTAATATAATTTTCAGTAATAATTTCATGTTTGTATATAGTTAAAAGTTTATGTAATAAGTAACTGATAATGTTTTATGTAATAATACTTGGTGATGCCTATATATTGTATTTTATACTAGTAACTGTCCAACTATTATTTGCATGAATAAAGAAATCAATCAATCTCCATTTTCCTCTTACAACTACCCATCTTCTTTTCTCTCTTACACCTCTTCATCTTTATTTTACCTCTTACACCTCTTCATCTTCTTTTTCCTCTTCCTGTTCTTCATTATCTTCTTTTTCTTCGTTTTCTCCACCCCCTTTATCAACGTCACATTTTACCAACAACATTAACAATTAACATAATGCACATCTATTGGCAATATAAATACCTAAAATACCGTAATAAATTTATACATAAATCATCCATTGGCAAAATAAACAGCCCTTTTTACAGATATATAGTAATGAATTGGCAATTCGTTATAAATACAAAAGAGTAAAGTTTCAATGCACAGAGCTGGCAAATTACAATGAAAGGCACCTTGCGCAGTTGAATCGTGACATTGAATTTTACAATTGCGCAATTAGCTTGCGCAAATTGCAGCCGTCCATAACGCATTGCACTATTGCAGCCACCATATTTAAATTTAAATTCAATACCGACCACGGTCTACGGTCATTACGGTTATAATGGCCGGGATATGACTGCCTCAGGGCATAGATCGGGATAAATATTCCTTTTCTGTGCTCAGGAACACCCTGACAGGTAAATTTTGTCTTTATTTTTGCACACATTACAAAAGTGCTATTTGTAAGAAAGATGAGGTCTATGTTCAACTCCGAAAATGATGGGGTTTCGTTTAGAGAGATGGATATGTGCATGATACATGATATGTGCATGGACATGATACATGATTACTTTGTTTTTGTCTGGATATTTATCTATAAATTATACAGAGTGTTTCGGAACTCTCTACCAATACTTCTAGGCAGTGTTCCTGGACCACAATAGTAAATATCGTAATAAAAATTTTCTAAAAACCCCAGTTACTCACACAGCCGCCATTTTTTTTCACACATTATTTTTTATTCGAACACCATTGAAATAGTTTTGAAATTTTGAATACATACAGATTTATAACAATTAAAACAATCTTAAAAAATGAATCAAAATTTTCCGACATTAAAAAAAATGGCGGCCATTTAAAATCTTTGAACAGGATTAAATTAATAATGGCTTATGGTTTAGAGTACAACTCATTTGTATGGTTGGTAAAACTTTGTACAAATTAATTGATAAATAAAATAAACTAAAAACAAAAAAAAACAAAACATTGTTTTTCTTGTTTAGAGTACAACTCGTTTGTATTTTTGGTAAAACTGCACAAATTAATAGATAAATAAAATAAATAAAAGAAACTAAAAACAAAAAAAAATTGTTTTTCTTGTTTAGAGTACAACTCATTTGTATAATTGGTAAAACTTTGTACAAATTAATTGATAAATAAAAGAAACTAAAAACAACAAACTATTGGAATATAGAGAATATTCTACTTCTACTATAGTTTAGTATCCGATAGATCTACAAGCTCTATTTAAAGTTCTAGAAGTCCTTGTTGTCAAACTCAATGATCTAACTGTGAAAGGCTTCTATAGATACACACAAAACTCCCTCTCCCATTCCCTTTTCATCATCACCTCTCTTTCTCCTCCCTTCGTCTTCCTCTATCCGATTATTCGTTCCGGGCGTTTTTTGAAAGCGCAGTCCAATCTAAGGAGAAAGATCAGAAAGAGAGAGAGAGAGGGAAGAAAGCGGAAAGACAGAGGGGAGAAAGATCAGAAAGAGGAAACAGAGAGAGAGAGAGAGAGAGAGAGAGAGAGGGGGGGGGAAGAGTAGAATGATGAAAGAGAGAGGAGAAAGATCAGAAAGAGGAAAGAGAGAGAGAGAGAGGAGGAAGAGGAAAGAGAGAGAGAGAGAGAGAGGAGAAAGATCAGAAAGAGGAAAGAGAGAGAGGAGAAAGAGGAAAGAGAGAGAGTATAAATATGAAAGAGAGAGAGAATAAAGATGAAAGAGAGAGAGGAGAAAGATCAGAAAGAGGAAAGAGAGAGAGGAGAAAGAGGAAAGAGAGAGAGTATAAATATGAAAGAGAGAGAGAATAAAGATGAAAGAGAGAGAGGAGAAAGAGGAAAGAGTGAGAGAGGAGAAAGAAGAGAAAGAGGAAACAGATAGGAGAAAGAGGTAAAAGAGAGAGGAAATAGGAAAGAGAGAGGGGGAAAGAGGAGAAAGGGAAAGACGAGATAGAGGATAGAGAGAAAAAGGAAAGAGAGAGAGAGAGGAGAAATAGGAAAGAGAGAGAGGAGAAAAAAGAGAAAGAAGAAAGAGAGGAGAAAGAGAGGGAGAAGATATAGGAAAGAGAGAGAGGAGAAAAAGGAAAGAAAAAGAGAGCTTGAAACGAAGATAATTGTCACGTTATCACGTCGAGACCATCGGATCATCTGACTGGCTGAAGAAGGCAGGTTAGGCTGCCAAGTTAGGCTGAAGACAGCTTTCAAAGGGCAGCTTATTTCCCCGTTCACAAGGTTCCATACACTTGGGAATCAGATCGGTTGGTTTTGTTAAATAAGGTTGGAAAGAAGGTAGACGAGAAAGGGAGAAAGATAGAATTTTTATTTTTATTTATTTATTTTTTTTTTTTTTGAGGATGAAGCCCACATAGGTCTGAGACCTGTGCGTGGGTAATTGTAGTTGGATGATGGTGATTGATGAGTTGGACCTACAGAGAAAAGAAATAGGAAGGATGGTGAAACGTAGGGAGGTGGTAAAATGGAGAAATAGAAAGATCCTTTATATGGGTGAGGGAAAGATATTTTATATTTTTAATTTATCGTATTCTATTTATTATATAGAATACATCTTACGTTGCCAGGTCTAGTGAGAAAACACTAAAAAGTAAGAGATAGAATAGATTAGTTAATTCATGTCAATTTACACATAATGCTTGTGAGTGATTACAGATAAAATTTTACGTCCTCGTATTCTACATAATAAACAGCTACTTGCTGTTGCCTGTCGACGAAACTCTAACGTTGGAGAATAAGAGATTGGAGGGAGAGGAGAGGTAGAAAAAAGGGGAGTGAAATGAAGAAGAAGGGAGTAAATGATGATGAGAAAGAAGGAAAGAGAGAGAGAGAGAAGGAGGAGAGGAAGAAGAAAATAAAAAGAAAAAAAGAAGCAGAGAAGGAGTAGGAGGTGGAGAAGGTGTTGGGAGGAGAAGAAGGAAGAAGATGGAGGATAAGAAAAAAGAAGAAAAGGAAGAGAGACAAGAAAAAAGAGACAATTACATTAAATTTTTAGATAAATTATTAAACATTATAGAAATCTAGATTCAATTGAAACTGGCAACCTGCTAGTCTCACATATGTACATCACTCATTTTCAGCAATTCCATTCTAGATAATTTAGAAATAAGTGCCCATATAGGTGTGTAGTCCATTGTCCAATTCTTAAATCAGTTGAAATAAACGATAAATAGAAAAACTGCTTAAACCTTCAATTCAAAAACAAACATAATTTAAATGAAGATAGGGCTATAAACGTGTTTTCGCCACACTAGGACGTAATGAGCTGTTTTTCGTGCGTCATATGGAGGCCGAAAGTGTTTGGTTTCCGACGAGGTCTGTAAACGTTTACCGCCCTAGGGCGGAAAAGAAAATGACCTTGAATGACAGCTGATCGTGTCTCTGGATACAGCAGTCATGATTGTAAAAATGAATCCTTCCAACTTTTATGTAAAACAAAAAGATTTGAACCATCAATAAATGTTTATTTTTTATAATTTAATATGTACCTAGTATTTAAAATGTCAAAAATGATCACTTTTTATAACTTAATATGTAATATTTTGTAGTTTTGATATCAAACAATAGAACCTTTTTATTCAACCTACAGAGCTCTGGGTGGGAATTTTGTGACTACAACTGTTGCTAACCTCTCTTGGTTGGTTAGGTTTTTTTGTTTTTAAGGAATTTTGTCTACTACTGCAACTGTTGGTAAAGATTACTGATGGTATAGAAAGGTTAGTTGGTTAGGTTTTTGGTCTTTTATGCAGGTTTTGAATCAGGAACAGGAATAACAACAAAAAACCTAACCAACTAACCTTTTGGCGTACAGTTGTAGTAGTTGACAAAATGCCCACCCAGAGCGCTGTAGGTTGGATAAAGAGGTGATAGCCGTTCCTTGTATTCTTGCAAGTACCATAGCCTTAAAATTACGCTTTCAAAACTTCCAACTTAACATTGTTGTTTTTTTTTTGTGGTGTGGCGAAAAATAGCGTTCGCAACACGGGCAAAAATGTTTTGCCGGCTCTCAAACGCTTCAAGTTCTCGACTTCGTCTCGAACTTGAAAATCGCGATCTCGAGCCGGCAAACACACATTTTCGGCCCTAGGTGCGAAATATACTATTGTAAACGATAATCAATTAGACAGGAAGAAAACATTGCATTTCTAGGAGTTTTGTTGGATAGACGTTGACCTGGGCTCCATACATTGAGAAAATATGTTGTAAAATTTCATCTGGGGTATTTGTCCTGCGACAGCTCGCCAGATTGAATGACAAAGAGTTTATATTCTTCCAGTAGGATGACTCTTCAAACTTTCAAATTTCACTGTTCATTGCGTCTTTGTGGAATTGCAGTAAATTCTGAACAATGCGACGCAATCATTCTTGAAGTTGAGTTATTAAAACATCGTAAAAGTTACTTTTTACAGCTTACCATGGGCTCTTACTGTCACATATTAGGTATGCTATCTCATTATGGGGTAATTCATCAAAACAAAACATTGATAAGGTGTTTAAGATCCAAAAGAAAGCTGTTAGGTGTATAGAAAGAGATTAGATTCATGCAGGCCGTTGTTCAAGAGACTTGGTCTCCTAACTGTACCCTGCTTATATGTGTATGAAGCTACTTTATATGTAAAAAAGAATGATATTAACCAAAATCTTGAAGTACACGATTATAATACAAGAAGCCGAGGAGATTATCACTTGGTGAGTCACAATAGTAGCTTATTCAAACAAAAACCAAGTTATACTGGTAGGAAATTCTACAACAAGCTACCGCAGTTTTTAAAGAGTCTTGAAAATATAGAAATATTTAAAAAACAATTGAAAAAGTATTTAGATGATAAAGCTTTTTATAGTGTACAAGAGTTCCTTTCATATCAAATTAAGCCTCACCTCAACTAATTGATATAGTAATTATGGTAACTAGTTTATAAGCGTATAAAGAGTATAATTTATTGTTGATCTGACTTGTCTTATACTCCTTAACTGGAGTCTCCAAGACGTAATCTACAAAAAGAATTTCTCATTTGTATGATATTAATATTATGGTAATGAAAATCTAAGTGATGCAATACATGAAATGGGAAAGTTTGGACCAGAGAGAGAGAAATGTAAAATGTTGGAATTGTTTTAAATTTTGGTGAATTTTTTTAAGTTTATAATTTTGAATAAACGGCTGTATTTTACTAACAAAAAACAGTAGAAAAAGACTTGAAAAACAAGGAAGAAGAAGAAGCAGTAATGAGAATGAAGCATACATAACTCTGAGACCTTTGCCTGGGTAATGAGTTGTATGATGGTGATAGCTTTGCCCTAGGTAGGTTCCGAACCACCGAGAAGTGATTTTACAGCAGAGAACACAGTCTTTTTTGCTGATCAATCTAATCGGTCACCGTTACAAACAGGACCTACGAGAACGCAGCTTATTTATCTGATTGAACAGATACCTGCTACGGCTCGCGGCTATCACTTCCCATTAATAAAATTAACATTTCGCATTAATTATATCATTAATAACAGACAAACATCATTGTAAATAATTTCTAGCACTATAAAAATTATAATCTAAATGTATATATAGTATCTATGTGATGTTGACAATTTTGTTTTAACTAATCATATTATGCGAATTTTGTAAACTTACATGAATAAAGAAATCTAATATAATCTAATCTCTCTCCAATGCTTTAGCTTTGTAGGTCAATCCAATCGGTCACCCTTACAAAGATGGCTCAGGAGTTTCGTAGCTTATCTTTACCTGACTGAACAGATACCTGTTAGCATTGTCACTTTCCTAATGTCAGTCAATAGCACGGAACAACAAACAGTTTCCAGTCGATGATTTCATTGGAAATCGACAATGATTTTAAAAAGATGAGGAAAACAAAAAGAGCAACAGAGAGTGGAAAGTGTCAGGAGACTAGCAGGCAGCAGCTTCCACTGTTTATAGTTGGGAGGGAAATGGTGCACAGGCCGTGACCTGACTGCTGCTGACATCCGGCTAACGTCGCCACCACTACAGCCACAGCCACAGCCACCGCACCGAATCATTTCCGTTCCGCTCAGTTTTCACTTTGAATTTCTGTACAGCTCAAGAAAACACAACAAACGAAGAAGAAGAAGAAGACAGAACAGAACAAGCAGCACAACAGATTTTAGAAGGAGAAATAACTGGAGAGAGAGCAGAACTCTGAGGAAGCAACAGAGCAACTGGAAAGAGGAGAGACAATATTAGAATAAACCAAAAACCGAAGAAGGAGAAGAAAAAGAAAAAGAAGTTACACGAAGAAGATGCAAGAAATAAATAAATAGATATATTTATTTCCGCAAAGCTGATATCTATGAAAACGAAGAAGAAAAAGAAGATGCAAGAAGAAGAAGATACAAGAAGAAGATACAAGAAGAAGAAGAAGAAGAAGAAGAAGATACAAGAAGAAGAAGAAGAAGAAGAAGAAGCAAGAAGAGAAAAAGAAGAAGAAGAAGAAGAAGAAGAAGCAAGAAGAGAAGAAGAAGAAGCAAGAAGAGAAGAAGAAGAAGAAGATGAAGGAGAAGAACAAAAAGTAGATGAAAGAAGACAGAAAAAGAAGAAGAAGAAGAAGAAGAAAGAACAGAGGAAGACGAAAGGAGACAGAAAAGAAGAAGAGACAGGAGAAGAAAAAGAAAATGAAGAAGAAGAAAAAGATGAAGATGGAAGAAGACAGAAAAATGAAAATGAAGAAGAAGAAGATGCAAGAAGATAAGAAGATGAAAAAAGAGAATAATAAGAAATAGAAGTTGCAAGAAGAAGAAGATGCAAGAAGAAGATGTAAGAAGAAGAAGGAGATGCAAGAAGAAGAAGAAGAAGATGTAAGAAGAAGAAGAAGATGTAAGAAGAAGAAGGAGATGCAAGAAGAAGATGTAAGAAGAAGAAGGAGATTCAAGAAGAAGGAGAAGATGAAAAAGCAGATGCAAGAAGAAGAAGAAGATGTAAGAATAAGAAGAAGAAGAAGAAGAAGAAGAAGAAGAAGAAGAAGATGTAAGAAGAAAAAGGAGATGCAAGAAGAAGAAGATGTAAGAAGAAGAAGGAGATGCAAGACGAAGAAGAAGATGAAAAAGCAGATGCAAGATGAAGAAGAAGAAGAAGAAGAAGAATAAGATGCAAGAAATAAATAATTAATATATGTATCTATATCCACAAAGCTCATATCCATGAACACGAAGAAGAAGATACAAGAAGAAGGAGAAGAAAAAGAAGTTGCAAGAAGAAGGAGAAGAAAAAGAAGTTGCAAGAAGAAGAAGAAGAAGAAGAAGAAGAAGAAGAAGAAGAAGAAGAAGAAAAGAAGAAGATTATGATACAAGAAGAAGATGCAAGAAGAAAAAATTGAGAAAAAAAATGAAAAAGAAGATGACAGAACAGGCAACAAAACAGTTCTTAGAAGAAAAAACTCAAAAAAATTTGTAAAATTCAGAGGAAGCAGCTGGCAAGAGGAGACAATAAATAAATATTTTTGAAATTTCAATTAGGCTACGAAATTTGAACTTGAACGTAGCAAAATCCTCAAGGCAAAGAAATTTGATGGCTTTCCATGACATAGCAATACTGGCAAGACAATTTCTCATTAAAGAATACCTCTAAACTAGAACGATATTTTGGCCTGAATAATCAACTTCGTTGTAAAGAGGTTTATGATTGAAACTACACAAATTAATATTTGAAAAGTTCTAAATTTTTGAAAAATTTGGAATATGAAACACTCATGCAAAATTTCATGAGAATCGGTCAAGGCGTTTGACCGTTATCTCGTAAAAGACAGACAAAATGTCAGACGAGATGTCTAGCGTTCAAGTTAAAACTGAGACCTCACTACGTTCGG